>JAREIK010004221.1:0-65750 GCA_029783825.1 Sapria himalayana | reverse complement strand
TTTTTCTTGAAAGACTTTGTAATTATAGTCGAATGCTTGTGAGATGGAATAAAACTATACAATCAAATAAATAAAATTGAAAACAAGCAAATCATATCAATATAAAAAAACCTGTAACACCAAAATTTTTTTTCAAGTTATATTTACATATTTATTTTACCTACAATCCACAATCTCAATTGCTAACTTTACACTGACAGTAGAGGAAGACATGACATTTGATGATTTCGTTGGTTTTGTAAATGGGAGAATTATTGGTGTAAAATGTGGTGTAGAAGATAGAGATGAATCAAAAGTGTGTGCAGGAAGCACAATGGGTGGTGGGCTTATATCTGATAAAGGTGATAATAGAGCTCTCAATGATGGTGATTGTGATATAAATATAGATGTTGATTGTGATGTTGAAGTATGGATATGGTGGGTATGAGATGATACTGATTTTGCAACATGATCTAACATACTAGATGAATTTGGTTCATTTCTATGTCCACGTCTACCTCCACCATGACCAAGTCCTTTAGGTGCCATCTACTATACAAAATAAGACATAGAACAAAAATACAGATATGATGAACAAGCATGCATTTTAGAATAAACACACCAATAGATTTCAACAAAATATAGTAGTATTTGATAGTTTAATATTATAATAAAATTATAATAGTTTAATTATCCGCATTATTATCATCCTCCAATAGATCTTCTAATATTTCATCTGATTCCGATAGAAGTTCAAACTCATCTTTAGATAGAAATTGATCATCTTCAATTTTTATTAGGCCATCATTTGAGTCACATAAATTTTTTGGTACTTCATCTACATGCACAGGCTCAATATTATTTATGTCATCTTCCTTGAATGTCGGTGCAATATTTAAGTCTGCACTTCTTTGTTGAGATGTTGGTTCTTCAAAATTTGATCGAGCTTTGATTTTGCAAATCACCCACCAATTACTGTTATCACGAGATAAACTTGGATATGTACAATAATATACTTGAGCAGCTTGAACTACCATAATAAATGGCTCATATCAATTATATCTACATTTATGGTTCAAATCAACTAGCTTATAATCTGAATGAATCTTAATGCCCACATTTCGTGTAGGATCAAACCACTCACACTTTAATAATACAATCGTATTATTTTCGAGTCAAGGATACTCCAACTCAATAACTTCTTTGAGTTGATCATAATAATCAATCTCATCTACACGATAACCTGAGCCTTTAATGCATACACCACTATTCATTGTTGTTTTAGAAGAACCATGCCCGATTGTGTGAAATTCATATCCATTGACAAAATACTTAGGATAGGTTGTCACATATCTTAACGGGCCATTACATAGATTCCGAATGAAAATATTTGAATCTCCATTTGAAGGATCAATTTCCTATGACATAAATTAAAAAAAAATGATATTAACAAATAAAAGATATTAATTAATTAAATAATTCAAAAATTTAAAACTTAATAATTCTCCCATAATTTTTGAACCAATTCGTAAATTTTGTTTCTAGCATATAATCGACATCATTGCTAGAAATTACTAGTTACCTATATTTTAACTACTCAACATAAATACTGCACAAATATAAAAAGAGAAAGAAAAAAGTATATTAAATTTTAATAATTCATTTAAAAGATAAAATTAAAATATGATTAAACCTACAACCATTTTGGGTATACATACTCAATATATGGTGCAATCTCTTCACAATATAGTAAAACGTATCTCAGGGTTGTTTTGTACTCTTCATCTGTCATATATCTTTTCATTACTCTTCCAAATGCTCTTCCAGGGTGCTTGAAGATGGATAGTTTGTCCACAAAATCATCTTTTACCATCACATGACCTTCATCATTCCGAGGTATATTTCTATTCTTTGTATTGACATGATCCTCAAAATAATAAGAACAAAATGATGATGTTTCTTCTATTAAATATGCATTGCAAATTGAACCTTCAACTTTTTCCTTATTTCTAACATTCAATTTCAACTAACAAAGATACAACCACAATATTAGGTTTCAATTATATTAAATTAGGATATTACTTTATGTATGAAATAATAAAACACATCAAATTATATGTATTTACCTCTCAAAAGGATACATCCACCTGTATTGCACTGGCCCATACTATTCTTGCTTCATATGCCAAATGGACCGGTAAATGCTCTATTGAGTCAAAAAAACCCAGTGGGAATATCCATTCAAGCTTACAAATAATAAGTGGAATGTAATTCTCCAGCCTCACCATGTCGTCTAATTTGATTGTGGTTGCAGATAGCTATTTGAAAACAAACTATGTTCTGTAAGGACCTTCCAAATACTTAGGGAAGTAATCATGAATACAATTAGTATTAATCTCTGTATAAATATATGACAGTCATGACTTTTCATTTCAAAGAACTTAAGATTACTCATATCCACACATCTACCTATATTTGACACA
Source organism: Sapria himalayana (assembly GCA_029783825.1). NCBI lineage: Eukaryota > Viridiplantae > Streptophyta > Magnoliopsida > Malpighiales > Rafflesiaceae > Sapria > Sapria himalayana. The sequence goes on along the minus strand of JAREIK010004221.1, from coordinate 63,288 downwards.
TATCCATCAGGGAATTTCAAAATTTTAATCCATTCACATAATATCTATATTGCCTTCTATCAAGTGGGTAGAAAGCTTTAGAAACTTTTCCTATTGCCTGATTCAGTTTCAATTCAATACGCCGATAGTAATCATTCAGCTCATGTTTTGAATTTAAAGTATTTTTTTGTTTTTTTCTACATTAAGGATAGTGTTGAAAACATTGAAAACACTTTTTTTTCAATATACATTACATCTAAGTTATGATGAATTAAATTGGACTTCCAATAGGGAAAATCCCAAAATATACTACGTTTCCTCAAAGCAAATATTTTCCTATTGGTCCATTACTTCTAGTAGCATCCTTTTCAGTTACCTACTTCAAACCCAAACTTTGAATCTCTATCATAATATCATCTCTTGAATGAACTGCTGGCAACAATCATCAGTTTTATTTTTTCAAAATACCGTTTTATTTCTTCGAAATGGATGATTCGTAGGTAGAAACTTATGATGGTTATCAAACCATGACTATTTACCACTAAATTTGAGGGTAAATGCATCAAATTTGTCATGCAATATGGCATGTGAATCATCCTATAGTACTCCAGCTAGACAATATTGAATAAGCAGGAAAGTCACATACCATCCACATAAGGGCCACCAGCATAATAAAATTTTCTTTTTGAGATATCATATGTATTCACACCACATCCCACAAATGATTTAACTCTGCAATAAGAGGCGTAAGAAACATCCAGCATGTCTTTCAGATTTTTTGGCCCTAGAACCAAGATTGACAAAAACATATATTGCTCCTTCATACACAACCACGGAGGCAAGTTATAAGGTGTCACGATCACTGGTCATGTTGAATACTGTTGTCCAGATTGCCTAAATGGCTAAAATCTATCAGTGTAGAGATCAATCTCATATTTTGACTTTCAGCTGGAAAATCTTGATGTATATGATTAAAATGCTTCCAAGCAAGTGAATCTGATGGATGATGCATTACCCCTTCTTCCACCTCATGCTCAAAATGCCACCTCATATCATTTGCTAAGCATTTGATGCATATAATCTGTGTAATCGAGGAATTAATAAAAAATAAAATATTTTAAATGCAACTTTCAATTTTTGTCGCGTATGTACAACACGAGATACCTTCTTAAATTGAAGATGATCACAAACCTTACAGCTAATTAAATCACTATCACCACCCCAATATAACATACATTCATTGAAACAACAATCAATTTTTTCCACTGGCATACCCATTCCTCGTAGTAACTTCTTAGTGTTGTAAAAGTTGTTTGTGATCAAATTATTATCCAGAATAATCTTCTTCATCAGTTCTGTCACGTGATCAAATTATTTCTCAGATATGCTTTTTTGACTTAATGCTCATAAGTCGCCACAAGTGACAATTGCGAATGTGTTTTACAACAAGGCCACAACTTTTTATCTGCAACATTAAGCATTTCATAAAATTTCTGAGCTTCAGGATTAGGTGGTTCATCCATGTAATTTATATTGAAGTCAGCATCGGCAGCTTCCGTGATCATTCTATGGTATGTGTTTGATTATTCTTCACCACAAGCAAATGATTCAGTAACCTCATTTTGGTCAATGTTCTGAGCCATTGTACTTTCTCCATGATAAATCCAAACAAAATAATTTGGCACAAAGCCATATTTAGCCAAATGGTATCATAAAGTGTTTGCATCACTAAACGGGATATTCTGACACTTGCGATGATTATATGGACACTTAATTTTTTCTCCATCCACTCAAAAAATCTTTATTCAAAATTCTATTCATAAACATACTCTACATCCACTAACGATCTAAACTTATTTTGCCCTGTTTTATTTACAAAAATAATGCTCAACCTTTATTTTGATTTAAACATTTATTACTTCAAAATATGCTAATAATTAGATAAAATTACTTATAGATTAATATTTAAAAATTAAATATTGTGAATATAAAGACAATATGTTTGTAGAATCTACATGAATAGATAAAACAATTTTTAGCACGATAAATATTAATAGAGATCATGGTAATACTAGATAAAGGAGTAAAATATGATAATGCACAAGAAAGGAAAGCAAAAAAGAAAGACATTTAAAGTTTGAAGGAGGAGAGGTGGAGAGAGAGAGAGAGAAGGTTGAATGGGAGAGAGGGGCAGAGAAATGAAGAGATGGGAGAGAAGAGAGAGATAGAGAGAAAGGTGAGAGGGAAGAAAGAGAGAGAAACAGAGAGAAAGAGGGTGAGAAATGGCGAAAGGGAGAGAGGGAGAGAGAGGAAGATAGATAGAGAGGAGATAGAGGGAGAGAGAGAGAGAGAGAGAGAACAAGCAAGAAAGGAGAGTGAGAAAAAGAATAACAAGAGAGAGAGTGTGACACAGAAAGAAAAAGAGGAAGAGAGTGACACAGAAATAATTAGAGAGGGAGAGAGACACAAAATGTAGTGTTAGAATGAAAATTACATAAAAGAAAAAAAATTCGTACAAACCTATCAAATATTACATCTTTTGTCACATAAGTTCATATATGAGCCTGAGGCCCAAGGGATGAGATTATGTAATAGTACCCCTTATTTGTATTATACCATATTTGAGCCTGACCAACGGACACTCTCATGCATGTGCTTACAAATTATTGATATTATATCTTTTTCATTTAATTTCAAGTTAATGCAACAAATTAGTATTATCCCATATATAATTATATGTTAGTATACATATAGTAAATGTAGTTATAAATAGTTACATATAGTTAAACATATAGTTATATATAGTTATATGCATACAAGTTGTTATAAGTAGATATACATAAATGTATACAATGTTACAAACATAATATTTACATATATGTATACATAATTAAAAATAATGTATACAAAGTAGTTATAAAAAATTATATAGATTTACATATATGTATACATATATGTATACATAATTAAAAATAAAGTTATATTTGTATATATAGAGTTATTTATCGTTATACAAATATTTATATATAGTTATACACATATAGTTAAACATTATGTTGTATGTTTTTATACATATAATTATAAATATAATTACATGTGGTTATACATATAGTTATAGGTATAGTTAAATTTATATTTATACATGTATGTATATATATTTTTTCATATAATTTCATATATTTATACATATAGTTATGTATAGGTATGGATATACTAAAATACATTTTTTTACTAATATATAAACATGTATATTAAATATATGTTTTTAATTATATATTTACTAAGTTATAAACAAATATATAGATTTACATATATGTATAGATAGTTAAAATTATAGTAATATTTAATTATATAAAGTTTTATTTAGTTTTACAAATATTTATATAGAGTTATTCACATAAAAGTAAACATTATGTAGTATGTTGTTATACATGTAATTATAAATATAGTTACATGTGGTTATACATATAGTTACACATATAGTTATACTTATATTTATACATGTAGGTATATATTTATTCATATAATTTTATATATTTTTACATATAGTTATGTATAGGTATAGATATAGTAAAATACATTTTACATACTAATATATACAAATGTATTTTAAATAAGTTGCAAATTATATATTTAAATATAGTTATGTATAGAGTTTGACAGTTATACATATAATAAGATATAATTATTTATAGTTATATGTATTATACATATAGTATATATAGCTATAAATATTTTTATATAGTTAAACATATAGTTATATATAGATATATTCATACAAATAGTTATACATAAATATATAAAGTTATAAATAAATATATAATTTACATATATGTATTCATAGTTACAAATATAGTTATATTTAATTATATAGTGTTACATAGTAATACATATATTTATATATAGTTAACACATGTAGTTAAACATAATGCTGTATGTTATTATACATATAATTATAAATATAATTAATTATGGTTATACATATAGTTACACATATAGTTATACTTATATTTATACATGTAGGTATATATATATTTTTATATATTTTATATATGTATACATATATTTATCTATAGGTATATATATGGTAAAATACATTTTTAAATATAGTAAATGCGGTCTTGTATATGGTAAAATACCTATTTTTATATAATTTTATATATGGTAAATTAAATATTATAATGTTATTATATAAAAATGTATATTAAATATATGTTGTTAATTATATTTTTAAATATAGTTATGTATAATATTTTATAGTTATACATATAGTCACAAACAATTATTTATATTTATATGTTCTTATACCTTTGGGATCCAATGGCAAAAGAAAAAAAACAAGTTTGACTTACAATAGATTAGAACAAAGTAAATGCAGTCTTGTATTTCAGGCATGTAATATATAAATATAAATACAATTTGAATCCCCCTAGAAACAGATTATGTCATCCACATAACAGAACAAAATTCAAGAAAAATAGGTAATGCTTTAGTCCACATCTAGATATGTCAACAAAGTTTGTCTTCCTGCTAAAATTGTTTATGACTTGCTGGCAATATAATTGGAAAGCTAATCAAGACCCTCGTAGAGGCCCTCGCCAGAGGTAGCACAGGTGCTCTGAATGTGCCAATGGCATTGGCAAAGAGAGTGAAGTCCTAGCTCATCAGTAATTTTAGCTGCATTCATCGCATTGGACGAACTTACTTATTGGCGAACACGAGCAAAACTACATCTCGAAGCTTTTCCTCCTTTATCATCCTATGCAACTCATCTCTGGCTTCATCAACTCGATCTCTGTCATTGCTGTCCACCACAATTGTAGGAATTGTGGTGACAATTTCACCAAGTTTCAACTTATACAGAATGGTTTTCTTACCGCCAGCATCAAGACCTAGCATCAAAATCCTCATCTCCTTATTGGCAAACAACCTACTGAACAGCTTTGTGAACGTAAACCCCATTTCTTCCACTAAATCTCAATCCCTTTGTCATATGGCAGTAGAGAGATCTAATGAGAAAAAGAAACAGAATCAATAGACCTCAAGAGATAGTCACCAGAGAGGGAGGTCAACCTCTTATGTTCTTATACCTATAGTATATATAATTAAAAAAAAGTTATATATATATAAACATATAATTATATATAGATATATTCATACAAGTAGTTATAAGTAGTTATATATAAATATATACAAAGTTATAAATAAATATATAGATTTAATTAAATGAATACATCTATGTATACATAGATACAAATATAGTTATATTTAATTATATAGAGTATTACATAGTTATACAAATATTTATATATAGTTATACACATATAGTTATAAATTTCATGTAGTTAAAGATATTATTATATACTTATACATATAGTAAAATACAAATATATATAGTTATATATTATTATACATATGATATATTTTGTTAAAAATATAGTTATATAGAATTACTCATATAGTTATAAAATATTATATAGTTAAAAAAATAGTTATATATAGTTATTAATATAGTATAAAAATAGTTTACATATTACAAATATAGTTAAATATATAATGAAGAGTTTTATATTGTTATACAAATATTTATAAATAGTTACCATATATTATGATAACAACACACTCTCAATTGCCCAATTAAATTACACCACTATAAATAAAGAACTTGTATCAACAATCTTTTCTTTTGGTAAGTTAATATCATATTTAGTGGGAACTAAAGTCATAGTTATACTAATTATTCTATAATCAAATATCTCATAGAAAAGAAAGAAGTCGGCCTAGATTGATTTGATGGATTTTACTATTACAATAGTTTAACTAGAGATATTAGATAAGAAATGTACATATAATCAAAATTAAAAATAGCTTATCATGACTAGAAAAGAAGATAGCAGAGTATTTGAAGAAGATATTAGATCGATTTTTTTAGTTGAACTAATTATAGCATTGAATGGAAATAAAATTCCATGGTATGTAGTATTGAATGAACTTTATCATTGCATATAGTTCTTTGATCAAAATTTGAGGCTAAGTGTTAGATGGGAGATTAGTAGTATCTTGCAATAATGTGACTTTTTCCTCCCGCTCTCACGAATTTGTGGAACATGTTAATATTTATGTGCTCAATTAATTTTTTTCTCAAAATTAATGTTGATATTTACATATATATATATATATATATATATATATATATATATATATATATATATATATATATATATATATATATATATGCATTAATATATATGTTCATATACATTGCCCTACACACACACACCACACATTTATACATCCATATACATTACTATACATTATATATCATCATACACATTTTTGTACTTTTTACTATACATTACTATACATTATATATTCACACATGTATCTACATTTTCAAAGTTGTGTGTATACACTTGTATGCATGCATATACTACTGTAGACCTACACAAACATGCATATATACTTATATTCATAATGTATTTTTAAATTTACACATGAAACTATTATATATATATATATATATATATATATATATATAATATATATATATATATATATATGTTTGTGTGTGTGTGTGTGTGTAAATATATTTAAAATAAAATATTATATATTGTACACAATTTATAAAATATGGTAAATTCTTCATATTTATAACAAATATTTGTGTGTGTGTCTGTGCATGTGTGTGTGTGTGTGTGTTTGTGTGTGTGCGTGCAGCATATTAATGCGTAAAATGAAATTATGAATTAAATATGAGCTTCTATTTTATTCAAATAGTTCTTTTTTTAATATTTATATTAAAAACTATCATTATACTCATATAAATAAATGAAGTTGGCATATTTGTAAATTATTTTGTTTTTATAATTATGTTAAAAAAGAAAATATAGTTCATAAATAGATAATATTGTTTTTATTTTTCTATATAATTTTTTTTATTAAAATTAATGTCTATGATAAATTTCTACCTATTATTTATTGTTATTAATAAACTTTTAGAAACATTAAAATTCAAACAAATATAATGTAGTGCATATTAATGCATGCCTTTAATGTTTTGTAAAAAATCAATTATTTTTTTAATTATGTTCAAACAAAATAGATTACCATATAAATACATGACTAAATTTTTCTACAAGTAATTATTTTTTTTATAATATTCAAAATATATAAATAACCATATAAATATATGAATTTGTTTTTATAAATAATTATTTTTAATACATTATTTTTCAAATTTAATACATTACAATGTTTTTTTTGTAATTAATAGATACATTTCAAAAATTATTTATTTATAATAAATATAACATATTGCATATTATGAGGCGCAAATTTTATTTTGTAAATAAATTTTATTTTTAAAGTTTTATCTTTGTAAATTAAAACTACTTCACACATATATTTTAGAAATTTTTTATAATATTTATTACACAAACATTTTGTTATTTGTTTTGAAATTTATAATATGAATTTTAACAAATGAACATTTTATTAGAAATCAATTTTAGTTAAATGATATTAAGTGAAACAAAAATACAAACCCTAATCATATTAAATCATAATGATTTATACAAACATATAAAAATACAATAAAAATATATTTAAGGTTGAAAAAATTAATTTTAAGTTCCTAAAATAAATGGGGAAAAAATGATAAAGATTTATACAATATCCAAATAAAACATGTATGAATGAGATGAATGATATGAATGGATATTAAGTTTCAGAAGCATGTAGTTATACATGTTGTAGATATAGTTATATAAAGTTTTCATGTAATTATATATATTTAGACATATGGCTATGTATAGATATTGATGTAGATAAATACATATATATATATGGTAAAATGTTGATATACATATTGTTAAATACATTTATATATAGTTATATATAAATATATAAGTATATTAAATATATATTAAATATATATAAGTATATATTTGTCTATCTATTTGTATATCTATCTATCTAAATAAATATGTCTATCTATCAATATTTCAATCTATCTATCTACTTGTCTACATGTTTATCAATTTATAGACAGATTGATAGACTTACCTACCTACTTGTTTATCAATTTCCATAGCAAATAAAATCTATAAATTAGTGACGGATTTGGCGATGGATTTTCCCTAGTTAATCAAACCCTTAATTTAGTGATGGATATAGTGACGAAATTTTCTAGCTAATACAATTTATAATTTAGCGATGGATTTAGTGATAGATTTTCTCTAGCTAATAAAATCTCTAAAATAGCGAAGAATTTTCTCTAGCTAATAAAATCTGTATTTTAGCTATGGATATAGTGATAGAATTTCCCTAGCCAATTTTTAGTTATTTAATTTTTTTAAATTTATTATTAGTTTTTATATTTTATTTAATTTTGTTTATTAAATGTATGTTAATGGTCTAAAGATGAGCAATTTTAGTTTTTTTCATTTTTGTCACTTTTGTGTCACTTTTTAAGTTTAAAAAGTGAATAATATACACTATCAATCTAAGTATATTTTATCTATCTATCAATCTAGGAATGATAGATTAGCAATTTAAAAAGTGACAAAAATTAAGAAAACACTATCTTTTATCTATCTATCAATCTAAGTATCTACATATATGTCAATCTATCCATCTCTCTATCTTTCAGTCTATCTATATGTCTATCATTCTATCTATTTATGTCATTTTTGTTCATCACTATCTATCTATCTATTTGTTTATCATTTCTTTTTGTTTATCATTTTGTCTATCATTTCTTTTTCTAGGCCTGACAAATAAAAAAAATTTATATAACTATATAACTAACTATCTATCTATTTTTTTATCACTCTATCTATCTATCTATTTCTATATTTGTCTATATATCTAAAATATTTGACTATCTATTCATCAATTTTTCCAATTATCTATCTATCTATTTATCTATTAATTTATCTATCTATGTATCTATCCATCATATTATCCATCTACTTATTCATTTAACTTTCCATCTATCTATCTATCTATCTACATATCAATTTATCCATCTTTTTATCCATCTATCAATCTATCTATTTCCATCTTTCTATCCATCTATCTATCCATTTAACTATCCATCTATCTATCTATCTATATAACTATTTATTTATCTAGCAATCTATCTTTCTGTCTATCTATCTAGCTGTTATATATTTCTTTATATGCCTATCTAACTATCTATCTATCGATCTATCTATTGATCTATCTATCAATATGTCTATCTATTCATCTATCTATATGTCAAACTATCTTTTTAGTAACTATCTATATATCTATTATCTTTCTGTCTGTCTATTTATCTATCTCTCTATTTGTGTATCTATATATCTATCTATCTTTCTAACTATTTGTCTAACTATGTGTCTATCAATCTGTCTATCTATTTGTCTGTATATCTATCTATTTGTCTATCTATCTATCTATTTTTTGTCTAGCTTTCTATCTATTTATCTATCTAAATGATTTTCCTATCTATTTGCCTATATATATATATATATATATATATATATATATATATATCTCTATGTATCTATCTATTAAATTATCAATCTAATTATTTGTCTATATTATATATATATATATATCTATCTATCTATCATTCAATCTATCTGTCTATCTATCTATCAATTTCTCAATCTATCTATCTATCAATATTTCTATCTATCTATATCAATCTATCTATCTATCTATTTTCTATATATCTATTTATCTATATCTCTATCTTTTTGTATATCAGTCTATCTTTCTGTCTATCTATCTATCTATCTATCTTTTTTTCTATCTACATTCTATATATCTATCTATCTATCTATGAATCTCTTCTAACTCTCCATCTTTCTATCCCTATATTTTTATTTATTTATCCATCTATCTATAAGACTTTCTATCCATTAATTTATCCATTTAACTATTCACAAATCTTTTCGTCTTTATATCCATCTATATTTCTATTGATTTTTCTATCACTATCAATCTATTAGTCTATCTATCTATTTATCAATATTTCTATCTATCAATCAATATATCCTTCTCTCTATCCATTTTTGTAAACATCTATATATCCATTATCTATCCTTCTATCTATCCATCTATATATCCTTCTATCTATCTATTATCCATATATCTATTGTCTATCTATCCAACAATTTATCCATCTATCTTTCTATCTATCCATCTATCTATCGAACTATATTTTCATATATCTTTCCATCTTTTTATTGGTCTTTCTATCCATATTTTTATCCTTCTATATATTCATTTATCTTCCATCTATCTATCTATCTTTATGTCTTTTAACTGTGTTTCTAGCTATCTATATATTTTTGTCTATCTATTTTATTACCTATCATTCTATATGTATTTCTATCTGTCTCTCTATCAGTCTATCTATATGACTATCTATATATGTATATCTATAGTCTATCTCCCTATATTTCTATCTATTTGGCTATTTTCTGTCTGTCTATCTAACTATCTATCAGTTGTATATCTATTTATATATTAATCATTCTATCTATCTGTTTGTCTATATTATATATATATATCTATCTGTCTGTCTTTCTATATATCTATCTATAGTCTATCTTTCTGTCTATCTATTACTTTGTGCCTGTCTATCTATTGGTATACTATCTATCATTCTATCTATTATCTATCTATATCTATTATATATCTATCTATCGATGTATCTATCGATCCATCTATTGGATTGTCATTTATCTATCTATCTATTTGTTTGTCTATCTATCTGTCTATTTATCTAACTATCGTCTATCTATCTATATATCAATCTATCGATCAATATGTATGACTGTCTATCTGTCTATATATTTATCTATTTATATATCATTATGTCTATCTGTCTATTTATCTATCTATTTGTATGTCTGCCTATCTATTTGTGTATCTATCTATCTATTTGTATGTCTACCAATTTATCTATCTGCCTATCAATCTATATCTCTATCTATCTGTCTATCTATTTTTGTCTATCTATCTATCTATGTGTCTATCCATCTATTTATCTGTTTGTCTATCTGTGTATATGTTTGTCAATCTGCCTATCTAGCTATATATTTATCTGTCAATCTATGAATCTTTCAATCGAGCTGTCTGCCTATCTTTTGGTCTATATGTTTGCTATGTGTGTGTCTATGTGTCTATCTATCTATTTGTCTATCTGTCTATCTATCAATCTATCTATCAATCGATCTATCTATCTATCTATCTCTCTATCTATTTGTCTAACTATATGTCTATGTGCCTCTTTAACTTAAAATCTTTCTATCTAACTATATATCTATCTATCTGTCTTTCAATCTATATCATTCTATCTATCTATTTATCTATATATCTATTTATCTATTTCTCTAACTATCTATCTATCTCTCTATCTATCTATCTAAGTATCTATCTATCTATCTGTCTATCTGTCTATCTATCTGTCTATATGTCTATCTATCTATCTTTCTATCTCTCATTCTCTCTAATTATCTCTCTATCTATTTGTATATATAACTATCTATCAATCTATATGTTTATCTATCTATCTACCTATTTATCTATCTATCTATCTATTGTCTATTTAATTTTCAATATACTATCTATCTATCTACCAATGATCTATATATCTGTCTATCTATCTTTATCCATCTCTCTAACCATATATCTATCCATCTATTTTTCCTTCTATTTATCTACTAATTTATCCAACCTTTTATCCATATATCTATCCGTCTATCTATCCATCTATCTATCAATTTCTCTATCCATATATATATATATATATATATATATATATATTATATTCATTTATCTATATGTCTTTCTATTTGTTTGTCTATTTGTCTTTATATCTATCTGATGATGTGTTTATCTATCTCTCTCTTTCTGTATATCTATCCATGTCTTATCTATCTATCTATCTATGTCTATATATATGTATATATGACTATCTTTCTGTCTCTCTATGAGTCTATCTATCTATCTATCTATCTATCTTTTTGTTTGTCTATATATATATATATATATATATATATGTGTGTGTGTGTGTGTGTGTGTGTGTGTTTTAATCTATCTGTCTTCTTTTTGTCTATCTATTTATCTAATTATATGTTTGTTAATCTATTATATATATGTTGTCTATATATCTTTCTATCCATCTATCTATATGTTGGTCTATCTGTCTATTTTTTTGTATGTCTATTTATCTATCTATATTTCTTTTTATCTATCTTTCTTTCTATCTGTTTATCTGTCTATCTATCTATTTATATGTCTAGCTATTTGTCTGTCTATCTATCTAGCTTTCTGTCTCTCTATCTATCTATCTTCTTACTTACCTATCTGTCTATCTATATATCTTCTTACCTACTATTTTTCTATCTATCTATCTTTGTTTTTCTCTATCTATCTATTTGTATATCTTACTACTATGAGATGAACGAAAAAATTCTAGTCCATGCAAATGCAGGTTTGTTCTTGACACTCTTATTTTGTGCAGATTATGTTGTCTCAATTCAGATCTATGACTATTTTATCAATCATCAGTGGGTTTAAACTATTGAAATGTTAATAGCCATTACAATTCCTAAACGAACCTACGGTGTGGAAAAATTCAATACCATGCACCTGTTGTCATTTCAACTTCTAGTTCCCTATTTTTAGCACTTTCTAACTTTTTTATAATTAACCATGGACTGATACATGAAGCTGGGAAACTCAAAAATATTTTGATGGGTAGTTCACTGGAAATCTTGGAGTATTCATGATTCAGTAATTTCAAAATAAGCTCATGATTATCTCGTGTGTGAAATTTCTACCAAATGACAATTGGTGTTGCATACTCTAGTTTATCTATTTATCATTGGCATAGTGTTGTGATCTTTATTGGTTTGTAAATTTACTATGTTATACTCCGAGGACAAAGAACTATAAGATGCTGACATGCCTGAGAGACCTATATGTATGTTTTTTAAGCCTTAGATTATTTTTTTTGTTGTCTTTGATGGTAAGTGTATTTGCATGAAAGTACATGTGTATCTGTCATGTGAGGCTATGTGATATATATAAGTACATATAATGTACAGTTATACGTACGTATATACTACAAAATATATGTATGTATATTGAGTAAATACATACATATATACTGTAGTATATTCGTATGTATATACCAAGTATATATGTACGTATATATCAAGTATATACATAAGTGGGTGCTAATATTTTTGTAGACATGTATATATTGTCATACATACACATCCATTTACACACACACACACACATGTTTGATATATATAATTGCTTGGGTTGGTCTGGTCATCATTGTGCATTGCTTACTAAGTAGGTCATAAAAGTCATGGGTATTAGATCTACCCCAAAGTTGTGGCAAGAAGATATTTCTGGTCCAGGCTAGCCAGGCAGATAGAGGTTGGTCTTAAATCTCTTAGTAATTGTGTAGATATGTAATTTTAACATGATATAATGAGTATGTATGAGGAAATAGGTTTTCTTGCGGTAAGTTTTGCAGTCAAATTGTACAAAGTCTTAGAAGGATGATGATGATGATGCTCGTGTAGTGTAATCTAATTTTATTCGATTACACAAAACTATATTCAATCAAAATGAAAAATGTAACATTACCTGATTTTAATAGGCAGAGAGTGCCAAGAGGAATATCGGGTCCTATTTTCGTGAGTAAGTAGCTAGCCGACTCGTCAAAAACTAGCTCAATCTCAAAAGTAGTGGTTGGTAGGTAAGTTCATCAGTCGAGCATCATCACCCACACAACTTTTATTATTAGCAGCCATAGTAGCAACAGTAGTAATATATTCGTGTGTATATACTTGGTATATATGTACGTATATACTAGTAATATTAGTATGGTATATACAGTGTATATACATATGTATATACTATAGTATATATGATTTATATACTTAGATATAAGTACGATATATACTCAGTATATATGTATGTATATACTATACTAAATATGTATTGTATATATATATATTATATATATCTCTCTCTCTCTCTCTATATCTTTTAGTCAATTTTACTATATATCAATCTATATATCTGTCTGTCTATCTATCTGTCTATCTATCTGTATATCTGCCTATCCATCTATATATCTATCAATATATCTTTCTATGTATCTATCCATCTATCTATATATTTGTCTATCTATGTGTCTATCTATATGTCTATCTATCTATCTGTCTATATATCTATTTATCTATCTGAATATCTTTTTGTCTATCTATTTGTCTATCTATTTTTCTATCTATATGTTTATCTATCTATCTATCTGTATATCTATCTGTCTAATAATCTTTAAATCTATCTAACTATTTGTCTATCGATCTGTCGATCAATCTATCTATCAATCTGTCTATCAATCTTTCTATCAATATATCTATCAATATATCTATCAATCAATCTAACAATCTATCTATCTATTTATCTACCTATCTATCAATCTATTTATTTATATGTATAGCTATCTATATCTTTATATATCTCTATCTATTAGTCTATTTATCTCTCTATCTATCTATCTTTCTATATATCTATCTATATTTCAACCGATCTATCTGTCTATCTATAGATATTTTATCTATCAGTCTATCTATATTTATCTATCTATATATATATATATATCTGTCTGTCTATCTATCTATCTATATTTATTATATCTCTCTATCTTTTTTCTATCTATCTGCATATCTATATACCTACCAATCTTCTTGTCTACAGATCTATTTATCTATATATCTATTTATTTATATGTCCATTCTCCATCTATCTATCTAGTTAAATATTTATCTATCTTTATATCTATTTGTTTATCTATCTATTGTCTATCTATATATCTATTTATCTATCTATCAATGAATCAATCAATCAATCTATCTATATATCTATTTGTCTGATCTATGTAATTATGTATCTATCTATCTGTCTACCTATCTAGCTATCTATATATCTATCTATTTATTTATTTATATATCCATATGTCTATCTTTCAATCTATCTTTCTAACAATTTGTCTATCTATATGTCTATCAATTTCTATCAATCTTTCTATTAATATGTCTATCAAACTATCTATCAATCTACCTATCATTATGTCTATAAATCTATCTATCTATCACTCTAACAATCTATCTATCTATTTATCTATCTGTCTATCTATCTACCTATCTATCTTCTATCTATCTACCTATCTATATGTATATATATATATATATATATATATATATATATGTCTAACTATCTAGTTATCAATCTATCTAGCTATCTGTGTATCTATTTGTCAATCATTCTAACTATCTACCTATCTATTTAGCTATCTGTTAGTCGATTTATTTGTATATCTTTGTCTATCCTTCTATATAACTATCATCTATCAATCTATCAATTAATCGTCAATCAATGTCTACCTATATGTTTATCTATCTATCTATATGTCTAACTATCTATCTATCTAACTACCTGTATATCTAACTATCTATCTAACTTTATGTCTTTCTATTTTTCTATCTATATGTCTATCTATCTATGTATCTATTTGTCTCTCTATCTATTATTTGTCTATCTATCTATTTATCTACATGTCTATCAACATGTCTATTTATCTATCTATCTATTTGTCGAAATATTTGCCTATTGATTTATCTATCAATATGACTATCTAATTGTCTAACTATTTGTCTAACTATCTATATATTTTCTATATATCTATCTATCTATCTATTTGTATTCTGTCAATCAATCAATCAATCTGTTTATCTATCTATGTATTAATATGTCAATCTAGATTTTTATCAATCTATCTTTATGTCAATTTATCTGTCTATCTTTCTATTTATCTATCTATCTATCTATCTATATGTCTATCTGTTTAATAATCTATAGATCTATATGTTTATCTATCTATCTATCTATCTATATATTTATATGTCTAACTATTTAATTATCTATCTATCTATCAATTAGTCTATATATTTAACATTATATCTATCAATCTGTCTATCAATCTTCCATTCTATCTCTCTATTTATGTGTCTATCATTCTATGTATATATAACTATATCTATCTGTCAATCAATAAATCAATCAATCAATCAATCTATCTCTATATCTATCTATCTATCTATGTGTCTGTCGGTCTATTCATTTGTTGTCTATGTATCAGTTTTTCTATAAATCTATCTATAAATCAATATATGAATGTCTTAAAATCTATCTATCAAACTATCTATATATTTGCTTATATATTATCTATCTATCTATTTGTTTGTCTGTATATTTGTCTGTATGCCTTTCTTTCTATTTGTAGGTCTGTCTGTCTATTTGTTTGACTATCTATCTGTCTATCTATCTATCTTTTTATATGCTTATCTATCTATCTATCTGTCTATCTATCTATCTATCTATTTATTTATTTATCTATCATTCTAAATATCTATTTATTTATATATCTATATTTTTGTCTATCAATATGACTTTCAATCAATCAATCAATCAATATATCTATCTATCTTTAAGTCTATCAAAATGTCTATCTATCATCTATCTATCTATCTATCTCTTTCTATAATCCTATCTATAAAATAATCAATTTTTCTATCTATCTTTTATCTGTCTATCTATCTATTTGTTTATCTATCTATTTAACTATCTATTAATCTATAAATTTTTCAGTCTATATTATATAACAAATATATATATATGTATCTATCAGTCTATCTATCACTATATCTATCTGTATATCTATTTGTCTATCTATCTATCTATCTATCAATCAATATATCTATCTAATAATTTTTCGATCTATTTGTCTATCTATTTTTCTATCAATATGACTATAAATTTCTATCTATATGCCTATCTATTTGTGTTTTATATATGTTTATCTATCTGTCTATCATCTGTTATCAATCTGTCTATCAACTAATCTATAAATTTGTCGATCAGTATATCTATCATTCTGTCTATAAATCAATCATTCTATCTATCTTATCTATATATATTTTGTCTATCTTTCTCCTCTACTATCTATCTATTCATCTATCTATCTATAAATTATCTATCTATTCTATCTATCTATCATATCTATAACTATAAGTCTATCTATTGTATATCTATTGTCTATCTATCTATCTATCTATCTATCTATTATCTATCTATCTATCTATCTATCTATCTATCTATGTATATCTACCAATCTTTTCTATTAATCTTCAATCAAATTGTGTATATATTTTCCTAATTATTATCTATCTATCTATTTGTTTACGGCCTATTTGTCTATCTATCAATCATCTTTACTTCAATCAATAAATCAAACAATTATTTTATCTATTATCTATCTATCTATCTATCTTTCAATCTGTCTATAATATATATATATATCGTTTATTTATCTTTCTATCATTTCTATCAAGCAATCATTTTATCTATATGTTTTGTCTGCCTGTCTATCGGTCTATCTATCTATCTATATATCTATTTTATCTTTTTATCAATATTTTGATCTATTTATCTTTCTTTCTATCTGTCTGCCTATCTATCTTTCTGCCTATCTATCTGTGTATCATCTGTCTTACTATCTATCTATCTATGTGTCTTTATATGTCTATCTATCTCTATCTATCTATCTATCTATGTATCTATTTATCTATCTATCTATCTTTCTGTCTATCTCTCTGTCTATTGCTCTATCTATTATTTGTCTATCGATATATCTATCTTTCTATTTATCTATGTGTCTATTTATCTTTCATATATCTGTCTATCTATCTATCTATCTATCTGTCTATCTATCTTTATGTCTATTTATCAACTTTCTCTATATGTCTATCTATCTATCTAACTATATATCTATCTATCTATTTCTAAGTCTAAACTATCTATCTATTTATCTATGAATATGTCTGCCTATCTATTTATATAGTTGTCTATTTATGTACTCTATCTATCTATCATTTTGTCTATCATCAATAAATCCTATCTATCTATCTATCTATTTATCTAACTATTTATCTATCTATCCATCTTTCTTTCTATCTATCTATATATTGTCAATCAATTGTTTATCAATCTGTGTATCTATCTGTATTATTGTATGTATCTCTATCTTCTATCTATGTTGTTTATCTATCTATCGATCTTTCTTTCTTCTTTCTACATATTTTTCTATTTGTCTATCTATCTATTTATCTATCTTTATATTATCTAGCTATCTGTCTATCAATCTATCTATTAATCTTTCTATCAATCTACATATTAATCTGTCTATCATTTTTCTATCGTTGTTGTCTATCAATCTATCTATCATTCAATTATTTTGTCTCTTCTAAATTTTGATTTATCTATCTTCAATCTATTTATAATCTTTCTAATAATCTATCTATTTATCAGTTTATCTTTTTGTCTGTCAATCTATCTGTCTATCTATTTGTCTATCTATCTATCTATCTGTTTATATGTAGGCTATCTATCTATCTATCTATCTATCTAGCTATCTACTTATGTATGTCTATCTCATCTATCTATCTTATATCTATCTTATCTATCTATCTATCTATCATCTCTTATATCTTTATTATCTCTCTATATATCTATCTATCTACTATTTATGTATCTATCTATATATCTACTTGTCTGATATATTTATCTATATCTCTATCTATTTGTCCGTCTCTATCTATCTATCTGTTATCTCTCTCTCTCTCTCTTTCTCTCTCTATCTATATATCTACTATCTATATCTATCTATTTATTATATGTCTATCAATCTATCTCTATCTATCAATCTTTTTATATGTATATCCATCTATATGTCTATTTGTCTATCTTTATATCTATCTATCAATACCATCTGTCTATCAATCTATCTATCAATCTATGTATTTATCTGTCTATCTATCTATCTATCTATCTAGTCTGTATGTCTTATATCTATCTATATGTCCTGTATGTCTGTATATCTATCTACCTATCAATATAAATATCTATCAAGAGCCCTCTGTCTATTTCTACTGGTTTATTAGGGATTGCATTACAATTTACACAACATTCAATACAAGTAAATTTGAAAGCTATCTAAAAACTAGTGCAATTTTACAATCTGGTTTATGTGGCAACCCTTGGGTGAGATGATGATTCAGTTGATGCTTGGTTTTACTGGTTTGACCCAATCCATGTGGAACATAAGACAGCTACCTAGACTATTGCAGTTGAAGGTGACCTAGTGGCTAAAAATTGCATTATAGGTTGCCCAACCCATTTGACCAAAAACAAACCAAGGATAGTAGTTCAAAATATTTAACCATTTCTATTATTAATTTGGCCATACCTACCCTAATCATATTTACTTGATCACCAAATCATCACTAATTTCCTTGTTCCATGGTATATGAGAATGGATAGCATATTGCAAATAAGAAAGAATTGGTTTATGTAGATTAAAAGTTGTTTTCAATCTTCTTTTAACATAAACAGATCACTTTCACATGGTTAATTACTAAGTAATGATTGCACAACCTGATTTCCCACATTGGTTATCTTTATATCATACAAAATGGTATGGTCAGCTCCGTGAAACTTGCAAGTATTCATATGCCCTAGGACAAACCAAATGATGAAGAGATAGAACAAGAATGCTCCAAAAGAAAATAAGGGATGATGGGGCATAACTTTACACACGCCAAAACACAGTTCTCCAATTAATCATTGTATTTTTTTAAAAGCAAGAAAATTCACACAAGAAAAAGTGGAACTTTCATCAAGGTTCAATATCGATGAAATTAATCTAGCAAGTATATTCCAATCCTTCGGAATGTGGCTCAACAACATAATGTGCACCAGCATCCATGGCAGGGATACTTGGTGCTTTCTCACCACATACTTATAATTCAGAGAAACTAAAATAGGTTTAGATACACAGAATGTATAACAACATGTGAATCCAATTATTAATAGCTAAAGCTCATACTTCATTAACAAGATCAATAAAACAACAATAATCTAGATGTAAAGTGGGCTCGCCAAAGCTCATATTCATGAGATCACATTTATGCTACATAAAAGTGAGTGTTTTCACCATGTGAATGTCATTACTAGTCTAAATATGAATGACTAATAAAATTTACTCGAACTCCATTATAGCTATCAAGGGCCCGTTTCAAGCTTATCCTTGTTTTCATTGACCCCAAGCATGAGTCACCAATCTTGCATTATACTATTTGTGCCCCAGGTACAACTCAATTGAGCAATAGCTTTGAAGAGAGAGATGAAGATATAACCCACCATGAAGGAATAAACCAATAGCAGTAGACAAGTTTAATGGATGGAAAGTAGCAGCAATAGCAGCAACATGTGTATAATGAGCAGAGGAATCAGTTACAATGCTTAGAGTATTTCCCTTTATCATAAATATCAAGAGAAAATGTACAAACATCTAGCTCGCTAAATATTTGAAATTTTTTTTCGTCCCTGAAAGTGTAATTCACATCGCATCACAACACAACCCCAATGATATCCATCTGTAGAAAACTAGGCACTAATAATCAAGAAAACTAGACCACTGATAATTGCATCACAACACAACCCATCTAGCATGCAATAATAGGGTGACACATCAAGTAACAGTCTAGCAGAAATAATAGGGTGACACATCATGTGTTAGTCTGGCATGCAATAATAGAGTAACACATCATATGGTAGTCTAGCAGGCAATAATTGGGTGACACATCATGTGGCAGTATGGCATGCACTAAGTGGAAGTCTACTATGCACTTGTGGTAGTTTGGAATACACCACGTGTGTGTGTGTGAAGTAGTATCAATGTGTATGTAGTGTGACACAAATAAGGTGGCAGTGTGGCATGTGCCATGTGATAGTGTTCATAATGGATGCGTGTGTGGAAAGATAGTGGGTAGTTATATGAATTTAGTGTGACATGCTTTGTGAAGTAGTGTGGGCAGTGAATGCATGTAGTGTGTTATGGTAGTGTGCAAAATAAATATAGTGCTGAAAATTAAAAAAATAATAAAAAATGATTTAGTGTGTGGATTATATTTTGGTTGATAGATTTTTTGGCTACATCAATTTGTGTTGGCTCACACTAAAAAAAGTCATCTAGCTTTCTTCTAGTCACACTAAAAAAATTAATGCTCAAATAGTATCAACACAAATACAAAATCTCTCATTTTGCAGCAGAAACATTCAAAAAACAAAACAAAATCAAAATCAAAATCAAAAATGAAATCAAAATCAAAATAAAATCAAAATCAAAAACCAAAACCTATATGAACATGTGACACTTGAAGTTGTCATCTTAGAAAATTAATGTTGTGTTTGCACATTAGACGTACTACAAAGAATCATGGTTAGGTTAGTCAACCAAACAAACACAAAACTAGAATTAAGAACAATGATGCCACCAAAAAAATCTTTTCATATTAGCTACACATAGGCAAAAATTATGTGCCCACAAGTTACTCACTATTCATTCTTCAAGAAGTGAGAAGATAAAAGCGTTGAGACTACAAATCTAGTGAAAGACTTGTGTTGGAGTAGCTTTTTCAACTTATCATCACATATTATTCTCTACCTATCTGATGGACCCTTTAATGAATAATTGAAATTTAAGAATAGCACCATAGATTCTCATCGGGGGAAGGTGAAGATGATGAATGTTGGCATAGCTGTAGATTATTTTCTTTTATATAGTCTCACATCTTCTTATAACATCAGAACGAAATAATGTATCTTCACCTATACCACTAAATTTTATGAGAGCCTTTGAAAGATGAACATGAAGCTAGAAATCAAAAAGTTAAGAAATAATTATTCAAAACCAAAAATAGTTGAAAAATAATTTTGATACAAAAATTTCATGGTTAAAACAAATATATAACATAGTTTCATCAACATTTAAAACTTAATCATCCTCATTATTAGTTGGTGCATTTGTGCTAGCCTCTCCTGTTTTGGTTTCATCAACATTTAAAATAAAATAGTTCACATATACCCTCAGGCTACTCTTGCCAATTTCTAATTTTTTGTATGTGTGAAAAAAAAAATTGGCATGTTTTTTGTGTACAGAAGTATATCAGTACACATTATTCATTATAACAAAAAAATGTACATGTAAAGCAAACATAGACTGAACTAAATAAGCAACTTCATACACACCACACATCTACTACTTGGATATATATATACATTATGGACATTTTTTAAAAAACAGAATGATTTACTATATTACTAATCAAATTATCTATCATATTACTCATGTGAAGATTATATAATGATGGAATAATTACTTATTATAAATGTATACACGAAATAAAGTTATCATGCATGGCTAGTTTGCTTTGAGAATGCATGGTATCTTGCTCTTCTTTGAAATTCAAATATTACACAAGACATTAATCTATTTATTGTCTTAATGTATAAAAATATTTTATTTATTATTCTATAAGTCATGTGTCTAACTATCTAACTATATATCTAACTAACTAACTAACTATTTATCTATCTATACATCTATCTATTTGACTATGTGTCTATCTGTCTATCTTTTTTGGTCTATCATTTAATCTATCAATTATATGGCTATCATCCTTTCTATCTATAAGTATATCTATTTATGTTTCAATCAATTTATATGTCTATATAACTATTTGTGTATGTGTCTATCAATTGATTTATCTTTCTAACGATGTGTCTTTCTGTTTATGTGTCTATCTTTCGATCTGACTATCTGTCTATCTATCTATCTATCTATCTATTTGTATATCTATCTATCTATCTATTTTTATGTGTATATGTCTATCTGTCTATCTATCTATCTATCTATATATTTTTGTATCTATCTATCTATATATCTATATATCTATTTGTCAATCTAAAAACTAGTCTATATGTTTATCTCTTTATATATCTATTTGTCTATCTATCATTATATATAACTTTTTATCTATCTATATGACTATATGTCTATTGGTTTATCTATCAACCTAACTATCTTTCATTATGTCTGTCTATCTATCTATTAATCAATCAATCAATCTGTTTATGTATCTTTCTGTCTATCTATCTATCTATCTATCTATCAGTTTTTCTCTATATCTGTTTATCTATCTATCTATTTGTCTATAAGTTTATTAATCAACTCAATCTTTCTATCTAATATATCACAATTTCTCTATCTATCTACCTATATATATGTCTATGTATGTATGTATGTATCTATATATCTATCTATTTGTCTGTCTATCTCTCTATCTATCTCTCAGACTATCTATATATTTATCTATCTATCTGTCTATTAATCTATCTATCTAGTGATTTGACTATTTATTTATCGATATGTCTGTCTGTCTATCTATATATCTATATCAATATCGGTCTATCTATTTATCTATCTATATATATAACTATATGCCTATCTATATTTTTTTATCAGTCTATTTGCATATTTGTCTATCTATCAATATGTGTTTTCTATCAATCTATCAATATATATATATATCAATGTATTATCTATCTAAATATCCATCTATCTATCTATCTATCTAACTATTTAACTATCTATCAATCTATCTGTCTCTCTATCTATCTTTCTATCTTTATTTTTTCTATGTGTTATCTTTCAACTTATCTATCTATCAATCTATTTATCTATTTATCTCTATCTATACGTCTATTTATTTATATGTTTTCTATCTATCTAACTATCTATCTATCTACCTTTCAATATGTTTATCATCTATAATATATTAGTCTATCAATCTTTCTATCATTCTATCTAACTATCTAATTATCTGCCAATCAGACTATCTATTTGTGTATCTTAGAGTTTATCTATGTGTCTATATGTCTATCAATCAATATATCTATCTATCAATCTATTAGTCAATATATTTTTCAACTATCTATCTATCTATTATCTATCTATCTATCTATATATCTAGCATATATATCTATCTATCTATATATCTATCTAATTGTCCATCTGTCTATCTAACTAAGTTTCTATCTATCTATATGTATATCTTTTTACATATCTATCTCTATATCTTTTTGCTATGATTGGCTATCTCTCTATCTATTTGTCAATTTATTGATAAGTATATTAGTCTATATATCTATTTATCTACGTATCTGTTTCTCTATCAGTCTAGCAATCTATCAATCTATTATTTTATTCGACTATCTATCATCTATCTATTTGTGTATCTGCCGCTCTATCTATTTATTTTACTATATGTCTATTTGTACCTCTATCTATCTGTCTATCTTTCTATCTATCTATAAGACTATTTATCTATCTATCTAGATTTGAGATTATCTACCATTCTGCTTATATGTCTTTTTGTCTATTTTTCTATCTATCTATCGCTCTATTTATCTTTCTATCTATCTACCAAATGACTAACTAACTATCTATCTATCTATCTATGTGTCTATCTACATGTATGTTTATCTATGTATTTGTCTATCTATAAAGCTATCTTTCGATATATCTATCAATATCTCGATATGTCTCTTTGTGTGTGTGTATATATATATATATATATGTATATCTTTATCTATCTATATGACTATACTTATATTAGTCAATCTATTTATCTTTTTATCTTTCTATCTGTATATTTATCTTTTGTTTATCTATATATCTTTCTATATGTCTATCTATCTATCTATCTATCTTTCTAACTCTTTATATTTTATATATTTATCTTTGTATCTATCTATTTATCTATTAATCTATCTTTCTATTTGTATATCTATCTATCTGTATATTTGTCTATCTGTAAATATTTATATATGTCTATCTATGTTTTATGAATGTATCTATCTATCTGTTTGTCTATGTGGCTCTCTATCTATCTATCTATTTATCTTTTTTTTCTATCTATATTTTTGTTTATCTTTATATCTATCTATCTATATATCTTTTTTTTCTTTTTCTATCTATACATTTGACTTTCTATTTATCTATCTATATGCCTACCTGCCGATTTGTCTATCTGTCCATATATCTAAATGTCTATCTTTCAAACTATCAATCTATCAAAATGACTTCCTCTCTATCTGTCTATCTATCTAACAATCTGGCTATCGCTATGTGTATCTATCTATCAAAATATTTGTGTATATGTCTATTTTTGTTTCTATCAATCAATCTATCTATCTATATGTCTATCTAACTATTTCTTTGTCTAACTATCTATCTATCTTTTTTTTATCTATCAATCTTTCAAACTATAAATCTATGTATTTGTCTATCATATATATTTATGTATTTGCTATCTATCTATGTTTCTATCTATAAGTTTATTAGTCATTAGTCTATTTATCTATATTTCGAGGAGTCTATCTCATTATTTATCGATCTATCTATATATCTATATGTCTATCTACCTATCAATTTATTTAATTTTCATTCTAATAGTCAATCTGTTTATCTGTCTATCTATATTTCTATCCATCTATCTATCTTTCTATTTGTCTATCTATCTTTCTAACTATCTATCTATCTATCTGTTTATCTATCTATTTTTCTATCTATCTATCTACCTACCTATCTGAATATCTATCTATCTATAAGTGAATCTATCAATCTATCTCTTTATCTATCTATCTATCTATATGTCTGTATGTATGTTTGTCTATTTGCTATCTATCTATTTGCCTATATGCATATCAATATATGTTTTTATCTTTCTATCTGTCTGTCTATCTTTCTACATATCTTTCTAAATGTCTATCTTTAAATCCATTTATCTATCTCTCTTTTTATATGTCTATCAATCTAAGAGTCTCTCTATCTATCTCTTTGTCTATCTTTCTATTTGTCTATCTATCTATCTATATTTTTATAAATCTATTTACCTATCTATCTATATTTCTATCTCTCTAATTATGTATCTATGTATCTATCTATATATCTTTATATCTATCTATCTATTTAACTATCTAGCTATTTGTCTATCTATCTATCTATCATTATATCTATTTTTATGTATATCTATCTATTTGTTTATCTAACTATTTATCTTTCTATTTATTTGCTTATCTATGTTTATGTCTATTTGACTATATATGTTTCTACTTATCTTTATATCTATCTATCTATATATTTGTCTTTCTGCCTATTTACATATTTACCCATATATATATATCTGTCTGTCGGTCTATCTGTCTAACTATCTATTTATCTATCTATGTATCTATTAGCCTATCTATATATCTATCTATCTATTTTCTAATCTATCTATTTATCTATATATATGTCATACTATCTATATATATGACTATCTATATATTCCATCTCTATATCTATCGATCTCCCTATCTGTCTAACTGTTTATCTATCAATGAATCTATATGTTTATTTATATATTTGTAGATCTATTTGTCTATCTATCTTTCTAACTATCTTTGTATCTATCTCGCTATCACACTATTTATCAATCTATTAGTCATTCTATCATTGTATATATCTATCTATTAGTGATTCTATCTTTGTATATATCTATCTATCATAATATATGTTTATCTATCTATTTTTCTATATACCTATCTTTCTATTTATCTATATGTATATCTGTTTATTTGTCTAATTTTTCATCTATCTTTATATATATGTGTGTGTAGCTATATATCTATATTTATTTTATAAGACTATCTGTCTATCTATCTATCTAATTATTTAATATCTATCTCTCTATTAATCTATCTAGCTATCTATATATCTATCTATATTTCTATATGTATGTATATATATATATATATATATATATATATATATATATATATATATATATATATCTATTAATCAATCTATCTATTTTTTTATTATTTTATCTATACTTCTATTTATCTATTAATCTAACTATCTACTTATCTACTTATACTGGTATCTGTCTTTCTATCCATAAGTCAATTTTTAAATTTGACTATCAATCAATTTATCTATCGATTTATATATCTATCTATCTATTTATCTATCTATTTATCTATCTATTTATCTATCCACTATTTATCTATCTATCCATCTATCAAATCTATATCTCATTTTGTCTATCTAACTTTCTTCTATTTGCTTATGTATCAATTTGTGTATCTATATCTCTGATTATCTATATTTCTCACCCTCTCTTTATCTAACTAGCAATATATATACCTATCTTCCTATCTATATATATGCCAATTTATTTATATGTCTATATGTCTATTTTTTGATCTGTCTATTGGTCTTTCTGTCTATCAATCTATCTTTCGATCTATTTATCTTAATATCTATCTCTTTATGTATATATCTATGTGTCTATTTATTTTTCTATAAATTTATCTATATTACTATATGTAAATTTATCTAATTGTCTATCTATTTTTCTATCTATCTATCTATCTATCTATCTGTATATCTATCTATATGTCTATTTGGTCATATAACTATATGTTTATCTATTTAACATTGTATCTATCTGTCTGTCTGTCTATCTTTTATCATTATATCTATTTATCTTACTTACAATTTATGTATCTATCTTCCTATCTATCTATCTAGCTATCTATCTATTTATTTATATGCCTTTATACCTATATTTCTATTTGTCAATCTATATAGCTATCTATGTGTCTATATATCTATCTATCTATCTATTTGTCTATCTCTTTATATGTCTATATTTATATTTTCTGAACTATTTATTTATCTATCTATTAAACTGTCTATCTTCCAATCTGTCAATGAGTAAATCTATCTAAATGACTATCTCCTATTTGTCTAACTATATAACTATCTAATTATCTAACTATTTATCTATCTATCTATCTACATATCTATCTTTTAGTATATCTATCTATATATATATATATATCTATATATATGTTTATCTATCAATATCTTTATATGTCAATCTGCCTATCTGTCTATCTATTTATCTATCTATCTATCCATCTTTCTATTTAACTATTTTTCTGTATACTTGTTAACTATTTATCTTTCTATTTACCTATCTTCAAATCTGCATATATGTGCATATATATATTTGTCTATATGTTAATCTATTTATATGTCTATTTGGCTATTTGTCTATATGTCGTTCTTTCTATCTATCTCTCCATATATATATATATATATATATATATTTATCTATCTATCTATCTAACTACCTACCTATCTATCTGTCTATGTATCTATCATTGTATTTGTGTATATGTCTTTCTGTCTGTCTATCTACATGTATATCTATCTATTTGACTATTTTTTAAATGTAGATATATTTATCTCACACTTTGTTTAAATGTCTTTAAATCTATATATCTGTTTATTTAACAATCTAATATATCTATGTTTCTATCTATCTTTCTTTCTAATTATTTAACTATCTTTCAGTCCATTAGTCAATCTATATATTTATGTATCTATATATATACTTGCCTTTTTTCACTATCTGTTTATCTATCTATCTATCTATCTATCTATTTGTATATCATTGTTTCAATCTATCTGTCTATATCTCCATCTATTTAGCTGTTTATCTATCTATATATTTATCTATATGTTTATATATATATATATATATATATATATATATATTTCTAATCTATCTATTTGTTAATCTTACTATCTATCAATCTATAAATCAATCAATCTATTGATATATCTAATTAACAATATATGTGTCTATCTTTCTATATATCTATCTGTGTAACTATCAAATAGTCTATATGAATGTTTATATATCTATTTATCTATCTATCTTTCTATCAATCTACTAATAATCTATATGTTATTTGCCTATGTATCTATTTATCTATCTAACTATCTATCTATATCTCTATTTGTCATCTGCCTATTTGCCTATTGGTATATCTATCTATTTATCTATCTTATGTCTATCTTTCTATTTATCTAATTGACTATATAATTATCTTTCTATCTATCTATCTTGTTATCTAACTATTTGTCTATTTGTCTATATATCTATATGTTTATATGTCTATTAGTCTATCTATCTACTTATCTATCTATATGTCTATATGCCTATTTGCCTATATGCATATTTGTCTATCTATATATCTATCAATCTATTTACCTATCTATTTATCTATATATATATATATATATATATATATATATATATATATATATATATATATATATATATATATATATATGTATATCTATCTATCTATCTATTTATTCATTTATCTATCTGTTTGTCTATATGTCAATCTATGTTCAAGTATATTAGTCTATCTGTTTATGTATCTATATATCATTCTTTTTATCTATCTATCTATAAGTCTATTTGTCTATCTATCCATTTGTCTTTCTATCAATCAATCTATTTATATATCTATCTATCTATCATTCTATCTATCTATCTATCTAACTATCTATCTATCCATTTGTCTATCTATGTATCTATCTTGCTTTCTATCTATATATTTGCGTGTCTCCCTATCTATCAATCTATCAATGTGTCATTGTGTCTATGTGTCAATGCATATATCTATCTATCAATCTATCTATTTATCTATCTATATATTATCTATCTATCTATCTATCAATCTTTATATCTTTCTATATATCTCTATTTCTATCTCTCTATATGTATATCTATCTATAAGACTATCTTTATATCTATCATCTATTTATTTGTCTATATGTCATTTATCTATTTATCTATCTATCTGTTTATCTGTATATATTTATATCATTTTATATATCTATTATCTATCTATTTGTATATTTTTATATCTATATATCAACCTATATTAATTTCTAACTATACGTCTATATGACTATCTAATTACAAATCTATTTGTTTTTGTCTTTCTATTTATATATATATATATACCTATCTATATATGTGTATATCTAACAATCTGACTATCAGTCTCTCTAACTATATGCTTATTTGTTTAGCTACTTATTTGTCTATCTAATTAACTCTCTATCTATCTATGTGTTTGTCTATAAATAAATAAATAAATATATATATATATATATATCTCTATATATCTAATTGTCTATCTGTATATCTGTGTATTTATTTATCTGTCTTTCTATCTATCTAACTATATGTGTATCTTTCTATTTGTCTATCAATTTATCTGTATCTCATTCAATATATCTATATATATTTCTTTCAATATCTCTTTGTGTTTATATGACTATTGTTGAATCAATCGATCTATTTTTTTATATATCTATTTGTCAATATGTAAATCTATCAAATATGTCTATCTATCTATCTACCTATCTAACTATCTATATATCTTTATCTATTTGTTTATCTATTTATCTTTCTATCAGCCTTTTTGTTTATCTACCTAGTTATCTATCTGCCAATCTGTGAATATGTCTATCTGTCTATTTCACTATTTGTCTATCTATATATATTCATTTCTATCTATCAAAATATTTGTTTATTTCTATGTCTCTATATCTCTCTATATGTCTATATGTTTAATTGTCAATCTTTATATCTTTCTATCTATCTATATGACTATATCTTTATCACTATGTCTGTCTATCTATTGAAATCTCTATATATCTATATCTATTTGTATGATAATCTATCTTTATATAAGTCTATCTATCTATCTATCAATTTAAAATTCTACTATCTATCTTTCTATCTATCTGTCTATCTATCAATCTATCTTTTGTCTATATATATATAAATAAATATATTTGTCTGTCTGTCTCTCTATCTATCTATCTATCTATCTATTTTCTTATATGTCTATCTATCTATCTATATGTCTATCGATCTATCTAAATATCTCTTTATCTTTCTATGTGGCTATTTGTCTATCTGTCTACCTATCTATCTTTCTAACTATTTTTCTCTCTATCTATTTATCTGTCTATTTGTCTATTTATCTCTCTCTTTATCTATCTATCTATCTCTCTATCTATCTATCTATCTATATATATATATATATATATATATCTATTTGTCAATCTATATATATTTATATCTATGAAATGATTATATGTTTATCAGTCAATTTGTCTATCTATATTTCTCTCTATATGTCTATTTATCTATTTCTTTATATATCTATGTATCTATATTCCTATATGTCTAACAATCAATCAATCTATCTTTCTATCTATCTATATATCTATCTATATCTTTATATCTATCTATCTATCTACTTATTTATCTGTCTATCTATATGCTATATATATATATATATATATATATATATATATTATCTATCTATCTTGCTATTTGTCTATTCGTCTATCTATTTATCTATCTATCTAGCTTTATGAATATCTATCCCTATCTTTATCTCTCTATCTATCTACCTGTCAAACTATTTATCTATTAATCTGTCTATCTGTTTATCAATTTATCTATATATATTTCTATATATTTTTTTATCTATTTGTCTATTTGTATGTTTATCTTTGATCTATATTTATGTCTATCCATATATCTCTCTACCAATCAATCTATATAGTTATCTAACTATCAATCTATATATTTGTATATTTGTTTATTTTTCTATTTGTCTATCTATCTATATATGTACTAATTAATCAATCAATCTATTAATTTATATATCTATCTTTTTTTCTATTTGTTCATCTATCTAATTATCTAATGGTATAATTATATAATTGTATATCTATATAACTATGTTTCTGTCTATCAGTCTACTAGTCTATCTTTTCATCTATCTATCTATATATCTATTTGTCTGAGTATATATCTATCTACCAATCTGTTTATCTATATAACTATCTATCCTGCTATTTTTATTTGCTTATCAGTATATTTGCCTTTTTATATTTAAATTTATCTACCTATCTCCCGATGTGTCTATAGATCTATCTATCTATCTATCTATTTTATGTCTGTTTATATTTAAATCTCTTTATCTATCTATTTATCTATTTGTCTCTCTATATATCGATCTATGTATCTATCTTTACGCCTATCTTTCTAACTTTCTAATTGTTTATCAATTATCAATCCAATGGTCTATTTGTTTATCTATCTATCATTCTATCTGTTAGTCTAATTATCTGTGTATCTTTCTATCTATCTAATTGTCTATTTGTCTATCTTTCTATCTTTATATCTATATATCTATATAACTTTTAACTGTCTTTTTGATTATCTATTTATCTATCTATCTAAAGATCTATTTATTTATTAACTATTTATCTGTCTAATTGTCTATCTGTCTTTATTCTATCAGTCTATCTATTTGTCTATGTCTATAAGCTAATCTATCTAGTTAGTTATGATTCAATCAATCAATCTATCTATCTATATATAAATCTATATATCTTCTATATGTAAATCAATATATTAGTCTATCTGTCTATAAATCTATCTATCTATATATTTGTTCTCTATCTATCTTCTTATCTATCTTTCTATCAATTTATCTGTGTATCTTTGTCTATCTATTTATATGTCTATTTCTTTATCTATCTATTTGTTTATCTTTCTAAGTGTCTGTCTGTCTATTCATATATATGTTAATCTATCAATATATGTATATATCTATTTGATTCTTTGTCTATTTGTCTACCTATCAATCTAGCAATATACTTATCTATCTAATTATCTAACTATATAATTTTCTAATTATCTAACTATCTTTCTGTAAATAAGTCTTTTTACCTATTAGTCTAACAGTCTATCTTTCTTTCATTCTATTTGTATATCTATCTATCTATCTATATTCTTTATATCTATCTATCTTTTTTTCTTTCTATCTATCTGCCAATTTATCAATCTATTTATCTATCACTCTATCTTTGTGTCTATCCTATCTAATTCTTATCTATCTCTCTATCGATTTATTTATCTGTATATTTGTCTACTTATATATTTATAAATCTATCAATCTATAAAGCTATGTATCTATCTATCTCTCTATCTATTGATCTTTCTATTTATCTAATTTTGAACTGTCAATTTGTGTATTCGTTTAACTATATAATTATGTTTCTCTCTATTAGTCTATTAGTATATCTATTTATCTGTCTATCTATCTATAATTTCGTCTATCTATCTATCTACCAATAGTTTATCTATCAATTTGTCTATCTATCTATCTGTCTATATGATATTAGTTTATCTATCTCTCTATCATTCTGTCTATCTACCTATCTACATATCTATCTATATATCTATGTCTATGTGTCTATCAATCGAACTATATATTTGTCTATCAATTTTTTTTCTGTTTTTCTTTTAATTTGTCTATCTTTCAATCTATTTATCTATAGATCTGTATATCTATCTATCTATATATCAATTTTTCATTTTATCATTCTTTCTTTTTATCTTTCTATCTACCTTTCATATATCAATGCATTGGTCTATCTATCTTTTGTGTATTATCTATATATGTATCTTTTACATACTAACTAACTATCTATCTATCTATCTATCTATCTTCTTTCTTTCTATCTACCTAACAATATGTTTATTTTTCTGTCTGTCTATGTATATATCTCACTATATGTACATCTATCTATCTATATATTTTTTAACATATCTATCTTTCTATTTGTCTGATTTATTTTTTTTATCTAGCAATCAGTCTATATATTTGTCTAATTGTCTATATGTCTATGTGTCTATATGTCTATCTATCTAACTATTTATCATTCAATCAATATATATATAATATATATCTTTCTATCTATCTATATGTCAAATCAATTCGTAAGTCTTTCTGTCTATCTATCTATATCGTTTTATCTATCTATATATATATATATATCTATATCTGTCTATTGGTCAGTCTTTCTGTCTACCTATCTAATTGTATATTGTCTATATATCTATATGTCCTATCTCTCAATCTAACTAACTTTCTAAGTGTCTATCTATCTTTTAGTCTATATTTCTATCTATCTATAAGTGTATATATTTATATGACTATTTTTCTATCTTTGTATCTATTAATTTATCAATATATTATCTGTCTATGCGTCTAACTATCTATTTGCTAACTATATAATTATCTATCTATCTAACTATCTATTTATCTTTCTATCTATTTGTTTATCAGTATACTTGTCTATGTGTCTATATGTCTATCTAATCTATCTATTTATCATTAAATCAATAAAAACTATATATATATATATATATATATATATATATATATATATATATATATATATCCATACATCCATCTATCTATCTATTTATATTTCAATCAATTTATCTATCTATCAATCAATCAATCATCTATCTATTTATCTATTTTATTAAATGTATATTTGTCTTTCTACCTATCTATCTATCTAGCTATCTATCTAAGTGTTTGTCAATCTATATGACTATATTTCTATCTATCTATATGTGTATATGTGTATATGTCAATTTGTTTATCTATCTATCTATCAATTTATCATTTAGTTATCTATCTATGTGTCTAACTATCTATTTGTTTAATTATCTAATTGCTTAACTATTATATTGTCTATCTATCTATCTATATATCTAACTAACTATCTATCTTTTTATTGATAAGTCTCTCATTCTATTTGTCTATCAGTCTCTATCTATCTATCTATCTATCTATCTATTGTCTATCTGTTTATCTAACTATCTATCTATCAATCTTTTAAATCTCTATCAATTTTTTATCTAACTTTCTATCTATCTATTTATATATCTATCTATCTGCCTATATGTTTGTCTTTCTATAAATCTATTTCTGAATATATCTATCTATGTATGTATCTGTCTATTAGTCTGTCTGTCTATCTATCTATATATCAATCTGTCTACCTATTAATTAATCTAATGATCTATCTATATATCTATCTATTTGTCTAACTATCTATCTATCTATCAGCTAATCTATTTATATGACTATCAATATATCTATCTATCTATCTATCTATCGATATATCAATCTATCTATTTATTTATCCATCAATTTATCTATCTATCTATTTATCTGTTTGTATTTTTATCTATATGTATATCTATCTATCAATGTAACTATCAATCTATATCTTTCTATTTATCTATATGACTATCTAAATATGTGGCTATATTTTTATATATCTATTTATCTATCTATCTTATTGTGTATCTATCTATCTATTTGTATATGTATCTATCTATCTGTCTAATAGTTCATCTATCTTTTTATCTATCTTTATGTCAATCTTTATATCTGTGAATCAATTTATCTATATATCTTTCAACCTTTCTATCTGTCAATCTATCTATTTAGTATCTATCTCTGTTTTGTCTAAAAAATCTAAATATACAACTATCTAACTATCTATATATTTGTCTATCTTTCTACTTATCTATCTATCTATCTAACTAACTATCTAACTATCTTTTAGTCTATCAGAGTATTAATCTATATTCTATTTGTCTATTTATCTATTTATCTATCTTTCTACTAACCTATCTATCTAAATATCTAGCTATTGTCAATGTGTGTATCTAGCTATCTATTCATCTTTCTTTATATCTATCTATCTATCTAACTTTATATATATTTGTATATCTACTTATCAACTTAATTGTGTGTGTGTGTGTATATATATATATATATATAATATATATATGTTTACTTGTCTATCTTTCTATTTATCTATTTGTCGAATGTAACTATCTATCTATATATCTAGCTATTGACTATCTATCAATAAATCTATCTATATGTCTTGCATTATATTTTGGCTATCTGTCCTATTTATTATTGTCTACTCCATCCATATATATATCAACTATATATCTAATTTTTCTACTTCTACCTATTTGCTTATTTAAGTATCTATAAATTTTTCTATCTATCTATAGGTCTATCTATATTTCTATCTATCTTTTTATATATCTATATATCAATCTATTTGTCTCCTTGTCCATCAATTTATATGTATATCTATATATCTAGCTATCTATCTATATATCTATCTATTTTCTATATATTTGTCTATGAGTTTATCTATCTATCTATCTATTATTTTATCTATCTATCGATCTATCTATATGTCTACTTATCTTTCCATATGCCAATCTACCTATCTGTCTATAATTCTATCTATTTGTATATCTATCTACCTATCTATATTTTGTCTATAAATCTATCTTTATATCTATCTATCTTTTTCTACATCTTTCTATTTGTCTATCTAGCTTTATGTATATCAACTCATATGTATATCGATCTCTGAATATATCTATTTATCTCTCCAGTTATAGATCAATTTATCTATCAATATGTATAAATATATATCTATCTATCTATATGTCTATAAGTCTATTTGTTTATCTATCAATCTGCGTATTTTTTTTTATTCTATCTTTCAATATCTTTATCTATCTATCTGTCTATAACATTATGTGTCTATCTATCTATCTATCTATCTATCTGTCTATCTATCTATCTATCTATATATGTATCTGTATATGTATCGGTATATCTATCTATAAATCAATTTGTATATCTGTTTATCTGTCTTAGTGTTTATTTATCTATCTATCTAAATATATCTCTATTTGTATATCTATCTATTTTTCTATCTTTTTATCTCTATCTATATATTATTTATTAATGTCTCAATCTATCAATCTATCTATATGTCTAACTAACTAACTATCTACCTCTCTATCATTCTATCAATGTCTCTATTCATTTATCTATCTATCTATCTATTTATATATCTATTTGTTTATATATCATTCTGTCTGTCTATTTATTTATCCATCTATCTATCTATGAGTCAATTTATCTATTTTTCAATCTATCTTTCTATCTATCAATCTTTCTATGTGTCTATCTATTTATCTATTTATTTATTTGTCTTTCTATCTATCTATTTTTCTTTCTAGCTAGCTAGCTATCTGTCTGTCTGTCTATCTATCTATCTTTCTATCTATATATCTGTATATCTAAATATTATTTTTTTAGTCTATTTGTGGGTCTCACAACTTCAGAAGCTAACGTGCTCTTTCCAACACCAGGAGGACTAGCCAAACCGTTTGTTGGTTCTAGTGGTAATCAAAAGAATGTAATCATATCATTTGAAAATTATCATATGGTATTCTATTATTAAATCACTTGTAAAACTCCAAATTAAAATTTTGATGGTATTATATCCGTAGTTATTAATAGATTTAATCCATTTACTAAAATTTGATTGGTAAAATATTTTTTTTAGTTATAATAGTTCATAGTTATATATAGTCATCATAAACAATTATACTTATAGTTATAAATATAGTTACATATAATTATACATAGTAATATATAATTATATATATAGTTTTAAAAAGTTATATATAGTTAATGTTATTATCCTTTTATTTATAAAGTAGTTATACATATAGTAAAAGACAATTATTGATAGTTATATATTCTTATACCTCTAATATATTTAGTATAAATAGAGTTATATATAATTATATTATAAATATACATATAGTTATAAATATGTATGTAGTTAAAGATATAGTTATATATAACATTTTTATAGTATACATATAGAAATACAATTATATATAGTTATATATTATTATACATATAGTATATTTTGTTTAGAAAAATATTTATATAGAACTATGCATATAGTTATAAATTATTATATAGTTAAAAATTAATTATAAAAATAGTTTACTTAGTTACTAATATAGTTAAATATAGTTATAAAGAGTTTATATAGTTATACAACTATTTATAATAGTTTATATATATATATCTATATATATATATATATATATATAGTTAAACATATAGTTATATATATTGTATAAGTTTTAATTATAATTATAGTTAATGTGTTATTGCACACATAGTTATACATTTTTTATTTATTATTTTTTGCAGCAATATCAATGACAATTAGTTTCATTTCAAAAATGAACCATCAAAATTAAACAAACAATCAAAACTAAATTGAATAATGCAAGTGTATTTATCCAATGGTTACCTAGATTTAGTTCCATTCCAAAAAACATCTATATATTAAATTATTTTGATAGATTCTTATACATCTTCATTTTTAACCTGTATTTTGTATGTTCAGAACACACTAAGAGAAAAATCACATTTAGCTAGGGACAATTCCCTGGCTAAATGGGTGATTTCCATCACTAAACGGGATATATCGATGGATTACTGACGGATAGCTCCCCTATCTAAAGTGATTCATGCTAAAAATTAGTGATGGAAAATACCCCTAGCTAAAAAGTTAGCGACGAAAAATTCTCTTACTAAAAAACACAAATTCCCTAGCTGAATTAGCAAGATAAATAAGATTTTCCGTCAGCAAAAATAACGACGGAAAAATCCCAAGCTAATGTGATGGTCGATTAATTTGAGCGACATAAATAGTCCCTAGCAAAATAAATTTAGCGATAGAAAATCCATTGCTACTTTTAAGATTTCCCTAGCAAATAAGATATGGCAAAATTCCCTAACTAAATTAGCAAGGTATTTATCCCTTGCTAATTTAGCAATGATTTATCCCATGCTAATTTAGCAAAGGATTTTCCCCTAGCTATTTTAATTTCAAAAATAATTTCAGAATTAATTTATTTTAAAATTGTTTAATTAAATAATATAATATTTTTATATGAAATTGAAAAAAAATCGAAACTATATATAATTTATAATAAATAAAAATTAAATCATTTAATATCGTATTCTAATTCAATATTTTACATAATTGAAACAATAAAATAACAAATTTTTAATTAATCTTATTTATCAATGTATCTACCGACAGTGCATAAAGTATAATATATCCATTCATTGATGTTGATTTCTCTCCCTCTACTCCTCCGATCATTATTTTTCTACTATGACAAAGCTGTCCGAGTAAACGACACGTAATGTCTAGTGAAAAGTCTCATCACTTATAAAAGCTTTGTGTGAGGAATAATGCGGTATCATATCTGTAAGAAATTTAAACCACTCAGTCAAATTAAAAAAATAGTTATGTTTTGACATAATATATTTCTACAGTATATATGTAAATATATACTAGCATTTCACTCGTACATACTACTGTATATGTACATAAAAATAGTAGTATTATGTGTACATATAAAATGAGTACAAATATACTCAATATATACGTACAGAAAATACTATAGTATTATATGTACGTATATACTGACTTAATTCGTACGTATATACTGTCTTTATTCGTACGTATATACCTCATTTGGTGTTGTTGCTTCTGCTCCCACGCCGCTCATGCCACTGTTACTATTATTGTTGTCGCTACAAATACCACTGCTGCTATCACCGCCACCACTGCCAATGCTGTTGTAGTTGACCTGCTGGGCGGTGTAGTGCTGCCGCTACTACCCCCGCTGTCGGTGCTGCTATTGTCACCGCTGCGCCACTATAACCACCACCGTCACTGCTGCCATTGCCGCCTCTACCGCTACTACC
This sequence comes from Sapria himalayana, assembly GCA_029783825.1. NCBI lineage: Eukaryota > Viridiplantae > Streptophyta > Magnoliopsida > Malpighiales > Rafflesiaceae > Sapria > Sapria himalayana. Next base: position 23,823 of record JAREIK010004221.1, on the reverse strand, counting down.
TCGCTCTTTCGGTGTAGCTGTTGATGCAGGCACTACCACTGCCTCCGATGACGCCACTGCCGCTCTCGCACTGCTGCCACTGTTGCTCCCGTCGCTACTGCCACTACTGTGGCCCCCGCCATTACCACTGTTGCAGCACTCGCCGTTGCCACTGCCGCGGCCACCTCTGCTATCACTGCTGCTTACGCTGCCGATGTTGCCACGCTGCTGCCACTATCACTTCTATTGCTATCGATAATAAGTTTTTACATGCCTATAATAGGCTAAAACTCTACCCACAAATTTTGGAGACACACAAACATTTTTACGAGTATATAAAAATAATTATTATAGACATGAACAAACACAAATTAAAGTAGATTGTCAAACATCTTAAACTAAAATTTAATTAAATAATTTAATATTTTTAAATTAAATTTAATAAAAATAGAAGCTATAAATGACAATTTTAAATTAAAAAAAAATTCATTTAATACCTTAATTTTAATACAATATTTTAAATAATTAAAACAAAAAAAATAACAAAAATTATATTACATCTTATTAATCAATGTATCTACCGATTGTGCATAAAATACAATTTATTAATGCATTGACGTTGCTTTCTCTCCCTCTGCTCCTCTGATCGCCAACTTTCGACTGTCGAAAATGCTAACCGAGTCATTGTGCATCATGTTTGTTTAAATATGTCTTCACTTATACAAGCTTCATATGAGAAACAATGTTGTACCATATCTGTACGAATTTAAAACCACCAAATCAAATCAAAATAAATTAAAAAAATTATGTTTTAATAAATATATATTGCTAGTAAATATGTACAAATATACTAACATTTCACTCGTACATATATTATTGCAGTATGAGTAATATAAATTACAATATTATGTGTACATATATACTGAGTACATATATATACTCAGTATATATCTAAATAAAATACTATAGTATTATATGTATGTATATACTGACTATATACATACATATATACCACATTTGTTGCCATTGCTACTACAAAGAGAGAGAGATGTGGGGGGAGATAGAGAGAAAATGGAGGGAGAGAGAGAAATGGAGAGAGAGAGAGAGAGAAAGATGGGGGAGAGAAAAAAGGGAGGAGAGAGAGAGAGAGAGATAGCAAAAATGCCTTAAGATATTCTCCTCTAACATATTCCATATAGATTGCATAGTGAAATGAGTGCCCAATGGGGTTTCCATCAGCAAAAAAAAATCCATTTAGATGATATTTGGTGCACATAGAATTCAACAAAGCAAGGATGCTTCAAGATACCCAGAATTCCCACTTCTTCTATAGAACTACACTTAAATAATCTACCATCATCACTGGACGCACCTCAAACCTCCAGACTGCGCACCTAGAACATGCAGCTTCCCGAAGTAACATTACAAGCGCTACCAATAGAGTCTAGTTGATCCACAAAGAACAAGAGACCCAAGAACATGATACACCAGTTGACCCTCCTATTTCTGCTTGCTATTAGTGTGTTTTATACTAATATTCTATTTTCAGCATTTAGATGAGAAAATGCCTTAGAGGCGTTACTGTTTTCATCCTTGTTATCTATAATTTTATTCGTTATTTCTTTGTTTTTTTCAACTATCTCCCCCTTATTCTTATTCTGTATACCACCACTGCCCACTCTAGACCTTGCTCTTTCCTCCCCTCTATCCCCACATTAAATGTGTATGCTTTGCCCATATTTTCCTCCTATTTTTTATTGTTATCCAGCATGGTGTTATTCTCCTTCTCCCCTTCACTGCCCACCTTCATTTCCTCCTTATAAGAGTGTATATTCTGACATATCATTAGTTCTTTGTTTATATCTATTTTAACCCATGCAGTTTTACCCTTGTCTCTATCATAATATATTCTAATGTATCATTTCTACCCATCCCATTCATACATTCCTCCTACCTCATGACTGATTCTATTACATTTTAAACAATATTTGGGGAATATGTTCAGGCACAATTGCCTACCAGGACCCCTGTTCATTATCGATGTCTATCCATAGTTTCTGTGGAGGCCGTGAGAAAAGATTAAACTCCATGCAAATCCTTGGATTATTTGGTTTAGTCATTAGGCAGTGGCATCATCAATAATTATTGGTTTACCCATACATTTTTCCAAGATGAAGAGAGATTGCTTACTGTATAGATGAAGAGGTAAATTAGGAAAAATAAACCATACCAGGGCTATCAGACCTTCTCTTCGGGTTGAAATCCATCATCCATTTTAGAATTCTCATTGAAAAGTCCTTAATTATGAATTGTCGCCTCATCCATAGACTTTGAAAATCTCTCTACGAGGCATTGAAGAACCGTATGCTTAGCATCATAATCCACAATTTTTATAGAACCCTTAAGCTTCAAGGTTTCTATAAACTCAAGAAATTCCTTCGCAAGAGATTTTCCATATAAAAATTTCCTTATTAGGTGTAATTGAAAGGCTCGGCAAGTTTATCGAGATCTACCGAGGGAATGTATATCGGTGCCACGCCATTTTTATTTCCAAACCTCAGTTGCAATATCGGGGGTTCCTTAAATAAGCTCACAAAAGTCTTCTTATTGAATAAGAAGTCATTTTTGCCCCATTATGGCTAAGTATTAGCCTTATTCTTGCACAACTTGAAGCTTTCTCTCTCTAAAAAATCTAACTTTCTCTCTCTATTTTTTAGAGCTGTGGGTTTTCAATCTTCTCAATCTTTTATTCTTCTTCTTATTTTATTCATCTTTTTAATTTATTTCTGAGTATAAAATTAGGTTGATGAATTTTAGAGCTAAATCCATCGCTAGAGAAGTTCTGTCACAAAATTAATCACTATATTCAGATTTAATTATCTATGGAAGTTTACGTCGCTAAATCCGTCGGTATATTCCAATTTAATTATTTAGGGAATTTCTGTCACTAAAATCCATCGCTATATACAGGATGTAATTGGCTAGGGATGTTTTGTCGCTAAATATCCGTCACTATATTCAAGTATGTAATTAACTAGGGAAAATCTATCGCTAAATCACGGATTTTATTATCTAGGGAAAATCTGTGGCTAAATTCGTTGCTAATTTTATGCTTTTATTAATGTGAGATATTCCGTTGCTAAATCCGTCGCTAAATTCCCGCTTTTCTTGAGTGAAATTTACGAAAATTTCCATCGCTAATCCATCGCTAAAATCCCTACTTTTCTTGAGAGGAATTTACAAAAATTATTTGTCTCTAATCCTGTCGCTAAATGCGTAGCTAAATCCCCTGCTTTTCTTGAATGGAATTTATGAAAAATTTTCCGTCGCTAATCCGTTGATATTTTTTTCAAAGAAAAATTATAAATCTCTTCCTATTCTTAGCTAATCCCTCGTAATTTAGCTAGGGATTGATCCCTAGCTAAAATTTCCTAGCTAAATCAAATATTTTCTCGTAGTGTGAAGATGATGGACAATAATGGCAGATGATGATGGCGGAGAATGATAAAGGATGGTGAATTTGCCCTACACCATTACTACAATCGAATGAGAGACCAAAGGATAGGAGAGAAGTATAAGCTTAAATATACACTCTTTCACACTTTTTTGCCTCTTCAAAGCCTCTAACCATGATATCCTTCTCGTCTCCTAAACCCAGGCCAATTATAAACATATGTGCCCCTACAAATAATGATGCAATATCAGTTCAATTCCTTTTAAACATAAAAGCCCTAAAAGTTGATAATGATACATAAATGCTACATTCAAAATATCAGGTTAAATAAACAATGAAAGATGAAGAGCTAATAAAATAATGCATTTGTAATGAATAATCATTAGAACAATTTGATTCCCATCTGCACTCGCAGCAAGGGTCATACGAGCAAATGCTATTACGATAGCACTGATTTATCTTTGTCATCCTAGTAGTTCAATAAAATTAGCATGATGCAAATTATTTCCGGTCCTTATAGATCAGATAATTTTTATGGGTATTCCATGACTATGACAATGTGTCGATGCCGTGCAGTGTTCATGTTTCTCAAACCCTAGCCATATGTTTCTATGGATATTCAGACTTATGTTTGCGCATGCTAAACAAAATCACTTACGTTTATTATGTTTATTAAGTTTTATTAGTTTTTAAAATTCCATTAATATTTTAATTTTAAATTATCAAAGCATTTAATATACAATAAATATATATAAAACATAAAGACATATTTTTTTTACTTAATAAATTATTTTCAACAAGTTAATATGTGTGTAGCAAGACACGCATGAAAACCAAACACCTAATTAATTTTTAATTATCAAATTAATTAAACACTAAATTTTTAAATAATTTCAAAAAATAGATGTTTGGCTTTCCAAATTGGAAAACAAATTAAATGTCTACAAAATTTGTAAACTTAATATAGCAAGGCAGATACGAAAAGATTATTGGTCTTCAAGCCACTTTCCTAAAAATCTATAGATACTCTTTATCTTAAAAACTATATAAATATATATATTTTAAGTTTATAAATTTTTAAGTATTCATATTAATTTTTATGAAGATAATATGAATTTATTTTAAAGGCATAAAATTTAATATTATTTGATATAATTTATCATTTATAAAATTCTAAAATTACTTAGTGAGATGAATATTAAGAAAAATTATATTTATTAAATTTAATAACAACGAAATATTAAAAGCTATTAGTATAAATTTAACTCAATTATTTAGTTCTTATAAATTTCAACAGGGGCAAACATCTCTGTATTTATCTTTAAATATCAATTTATTTTGATTTAAATATTATAAAAAATTAGAAATTTTTTTATAATTTAAAATTTTTTAATTTTTTAGTAATTCTTTTTAAAAAAATTTCATTTAGCCAGAAAACTATTTTTTATACTTAAAATAATATTAATATTTACTAGTTTTTTCATTAATTATGAAATTTTTATAAATATATTATATTTTATTATACAATGAATTATTTAATCTTTTTATTAGTAGAAATTTTAATGTTTATTCATTTATTTTTTAAAATATCTTTAAAAATTTTTAAAATTATATAATTAATCATTTAATGTTATTGTAGTCTTTATTAATAGTTATTATAGTATTTATTAATAGTTATTGTAGCCTTTATTAAAATTAATTTTTTTTGTATTAATATATTATTTATATTGTTTATTTATAATATTCTATTTTTATAATTTTACGAGGAGAATGTGTCTTTCAAGAATCACTCTTTTATAGACCATTACATATGTACAATTAATATACAAAATTAAATAAAATATTAAAACAAATAATAAATAAAAAAATTAAATCATTAAAGATTAGTGATGAAAATTATTTCTAGCCCAAATAGCTATGGAAATTACCTTAGCTAAATGGATATATTTTGTGAAAAAAAAATTTAAGGAATAATCGCTTGCAATAAAATATAAAATAGTAAAAAAATATTTCAGATAATAATTTAGCGATGAATTTTGTCTCGATCTAATTAGCTAGAGAAATTCCGTCTCTAAATCCGTCGTAAATCCATCGCTATATTAATCGCTAAATCCATTGCAAAATTCTACCCTTTTATTTGCGAGAAATTTATGAAAATACATTAGCTAAGGGAATTTTTTAACCAAATATTTTCGTTGCTAATCCATCACTAAATGCATTGCTAAATTTCCACTTTTCTTTGCGTGAAAATCTTCAAAAATATTAGCAATTGAATATTCTCAATCAAATATTTTCATCTCTAATCCATCACTAATCCATCATAAAATTTTATTTTAATCTAAAATCAAAAATCCTTTGTTATTCCCTAGCTTATGCCTCACAAATTAGCTAGGGATATTATATCAAGCTAAATTTTCCTAGCTAAATCAATATTTTCTTGTAGTGTTATCTATCTATCTATTAATCTAACTATTTCTCTATTAGTCTATCTTTCTATATCTTTATCTATATATTTATCTCTCTCTATGTGTATATCTATATATCTGTCTGTCTGTCTATTTTTCTATTTATTTATCAGTCAATTTTTATATATATCTATCAATCTATCTATATGCATATTTGTCTATCAATCTACATTTCTATCAGCCTATGTGTGTATTTGTTTATCGGTCTATCTTTCTATATAATTTATGTCTGTGTGTATATGGCTATCTATTTATCTCTCTATCTCTCTTTTTTATATGTCTATCTATTTAAGTATCTATCTATTTATCTATCAATCTATCTATATATCTAATGTCTGATTGTCTATCTATATGTCTATCTGACGATCTTTCTATCCATCCATCTATTTGTTTGTCTATTTGTTCTCTATCTATCTATCTATATATCTATGCATCTTTCTATTCAATATATATTTCTATATGTCTATCTATCTAATTGTCTAACTATCTAACTATATATCTAGCTATTTATCAAAACTATCAAACTATCTATTAAACTATTAGTCTATTTGAATATCTGTCTATCTCTTTACCTATTATATGTTGGTCTCTATCCTATCTATATATCTATAATGTATATCTATCTATTTATCTATCTGTCTGTCTGTCTATATATATATTTGTCAATTGTTTATCTGTCTAGTAGTGATTCCTGTCATGTCTATCTATCAATCAATGTGCCTATGTATCTAAATGTTTATGAGTTTATCATTCTATCTATCTATCATTCTATCTATATAACTATGTATCTATCTATTTGTCTATCATCTATCTGTCTAGTCAGATCATCTATCAATCTTCCTATCTATTTATCAGTCTATCTGGTTTATCTATTTGTCTATCTATTCTATCTAGCTATCTATCTTATCTGTCTATATACATATCTTCCTATCTTCCTATTTGTCTACCTATCTTTCAATCTATATATCTATATATCTATCAATATATTTGTCTGTCTATCTATTTGTCGATCTGTGCATTTATATATCTATCTTTCTATCTTTTACTCTATCAACAATAACCTTTCTAATTATATCTATATGTCTATCTATCTATCTATCTATCTTTTTGCATATCTATTTATCTATCTATTATTTATTTATCTATATGTATATCTATATATCTGTCTATCTGGCGATGTGTCAATGTGTCTGTCTGTCTTTCGAACTCTCTTTTGTCTATATATCTATCATTCTATCTATCTATCATTCAGTCTATCTATCTATCATTCTATCTATCTATGTACATGTCTATCTGTCTATCTATATATCTATCAATAAATTAATCTGTCTATCTATATATCAATCAATAAATTAATCTGTCTATCTTTTATTTATCTATCTATCTATCTATCTATATATCTATCTATGTGTCTACCTATCTTTCTATCTATATATCTTTTAATATATCTATATATCTATATCTATCTATCTTTCTTTCGATCTATCAATTTTACTATTTATCAATCTATCTGATTTATCTATCTAACTATCTATCTATTTTTTTATCTATCTATCTATCTATTTGTTTATCTATCTATATGTCTATCTATCTATCAATATATCTTTCAAGCTAACTATTTATCTATCGATATGTATATCTATCTATTTATACATCTATTTATCTCTAATATTTGCCTTTCTATCTATTTGTTATCAGTATATCTTTTTATATCTATATATGCCTATTTGTTTATCTTTCTAAGTGTATATGAATCTATCTATCTATCTATCTGTCTATTTGTTAAACAGTCAATCTATCTATAGTATATCTATATATCTTTTTAACTTCTCTCCATCTATCTATTATTTATCTATCTGTTATCTATCAATAAGTATATCTTTCTATGTATCGATTTGTCTATCTATCTATCTATTTATCATTCTATCTATCTATAATCTATGTATCTATCATTCTATTTATTTGTGTATTATCTGTCTATTCATATGTATATTTAGCTATCTATCTATAAGTCTACCAGTTTATCTATCTATATGTCTATTTCTCTATCCATCCATCTATCTATATGTCTATCTATTTATCTATCTCCCTATCTATCTATCTATATGTCTATCTTTCTACTATTTATCTATCTATATGTCTATATATATAACTATTTATATATCTATCTATCTGTCTATTATCTATCTGTTTGTCTATCTATCTATCTATTTATCTATTTGTTTATCTTTTTATTTCAATCTGTCAATCTATCTATTTGTCTTTCTCTATCGATCTCTCTATCTATTTGTCTAACTACCTATTTTTCAATCTATTTATCTATCTATTTGACTATTTTTATCATTTTTAACTATATATATATCTATTTCTCTATCTTTCTAACTATCTATCAATCTAACAATCTATATGTCTATATGTCTATATCTCTATTTATCTATATCTATTTGTCTATCTTTCTAAATCTCTATCTATTATATGTCTATTTGTCTAAATGTCTATCTATTTATTTGTCTAATTGTTTTAATTATCTATTTTTTATTTATCTAAATGTATATCTATCTAAATATCTATATGTCTAGATGTTATCTATCTAAATGGTCCATGTGCCTATCTTTATATTTTCAATTTATCATCTATTATTCTATATATATATATATATATATATATATATATATTTCGGTATATCTGTCTAATTAAATAAATTTGTAACTATCTATCTATCAAACATCGTATCTAGATAACTATACAACAATATTTCTATCTATTAGTCGATCTATCAATTACCTATCAGTCTTTCTATCTTCGATCTATGTATCAATCTATAAGTCTATCTATCTATGTTTTTACCAGTCTATCTATCTATCTGTCTGTCTATCTATCTATCTGTCTATCTCTCTATTTATCTATCTTTATGACTATCTATTTATCTATCTATTTTTAAATGTCTGTCTATTTATCTTTCTATATATTTAACTTTCAATCTTTCTTTATTTGTATCTATCTATCTATATATCTATCTATTTGTATATCTCTTTATTTGTATGTCTAGTTATCCATCCATTTATCTACCATCTATATGTCTATCTATCTATCTATTTATTATTCTGTCTATCTATTTACCTATCTATCTATTTATCTATTTATCAATTGATCTTTTGATCTATCTATCTATTTTTTCCACCTGCCTATTTGTCTAAATTTTTATATTTCTAACTATATATTTTTCGATCTATCTATCTATCTATATATTTATTTATATATCTATCTATGCTACAATCTATTTATCTATTTCTATAACTATTTATCTATCTATCTATCAGGCTTTTTTGTATATCTATCTATCTTTTAGGCTTTTGTCTATCTATCTATTTTCAAGCTATCCAATTGTGTATTTGTTGATATCTCTATTTGCCTATCTATCTATCTATCTATATATTTGTCTGTCTATCTATTTTTCAATCTGGTTATCTATCTAAATTTTTATTTTTTTATATTTTATCTATCTATATGTTTTTTCTGAAACTTTCTAACTATCTTTCTAACTGTTTATATATAAATCAATCTATCTCTCTTTTTGTCTATATGCCTATAAATCTAGAAGTCTATAAGTATATATGTCTCTCTTTCTATCTATCTATTTGTCTATTTTTCTAATTGTCTATTTGTTTATCAATCTAAGTGGCTACCTATCTAAATGTCTATCTATCTAAATGTATATTTTACTATATGTATATCTATTAATCTATCAATCCATCTATCTATCCATCTATTAATCTATGACTCTATTATATATGTCTATTTGTCTAATTAACTAACTTTATAACTATCTATCTGCTAATCTTTTTTGTGTATAACAATCTAACTATATTTCTTTATATAAGTATAATAGTCTGGCCTCTTTGTCTTTCTATATATCTATCTATCTATATATCTATCTATATATATGTTTATCGATCTATCTTTATGTCTATCTATGCATATGTCTATCCATCTATCTACGTATATTTCTATCTATCTATCTATTTGTCTATCTATCTATACGTCTATCTACCTCTTTATCTATCTATATTTATATATGTTTATCTATCTACCTATCTTTCAATATATCTATATGTTTATCAATCTATCTCACTATAAATATATCTATCTTTTTATTTTCTATCTATCTATCTTTATATGTTTCCATATTTCTATCTATATATCTATATATCTATATATCTATCTATGTATCAATTTATTTGTCTATCTATTTATCTATCTATCTATATATCTATTTATCTATATATCTATCTATATATCTAAATGTATATATATATCTATTTATATATCTTTTTATCTATCTATCTGTATATCTATCTATCAGTAAATCTATCAGACTATCTATTAGTCTATCAGTCTTTCTATCTTTCTGTCTATATATATATATATTTATGTGTCTATATGTTTATGTATTAATCTATTTATCTATCTATCTAAATAGTTATCTATCTATCTACCTATCTATTTGTCGACATATCTATATTTCTATCTATATATACATCAAACTATCATTCTGCCTATCTATCTATCTTAATATCTAGCTATATATCTATTTATCTTTCTATTTGTCTATTATTTTATCAGTCTAAGTGTTTTTTATCTATCTATCAATATATCTATCTAAATATCTAAGTATCTATATTTTATTTGTCGATATGTCTATCTGTCTATATGTCAATTTGTCTATTTGTCTGGTTGTCTATTAGTCTATATATACCTATCTATCTATCTATATATCTATCTATCTATCTATTTATCGATGTTTTCGTATATCTATATATCTATCTATCTGTCAATATTTCTATTTGTCTAACTATCCATATATCTTTCTATTTGATTATTTGTCTATCTATCGATCAATCTATTTCTGCAATTGTCTAACTATCTATCATTCATTCTATCTATATGTCTAACTATCTATTTGTCTTTATATATATATATATATATCAGTCAATTTGTCTATGTATCTATCTATATATCTATCTATATGTTTATATAACAATCTGTTGATATGTCTTTTTATATATGTATATATTTTCTATCTATCTATATGTCTATTTATCTATATGTCTATCTATCTATCTATAAATTAGTCTATCTAGCTATCATTCTAATTGATTATCAATCTATCTATATGTCTCTCTATCTATTATTCTATTTATGTATCTATCTATCTATTTATTTATCTATCTATCTCTTTATTTGTCATTTTTTTATATCAGGATATCAATCAATCAATTAATCTATCTATCTATCTTTATGTCAATCTATCTATCTATTAATTAGTCTATCAGTCTATCAGTCTATATATGAATCTATTTATCTGTTTGTCTGTACATCTTTGTATCTATTTTTCTATATATATATCTAGGTATTTATCTATCTAACTAGCTTATTACCGTTATTTAAATTAATCTATCAGTCAATCTATCTATACGTCTATCAATATATCTATCTGTCTATCTACCTATCTATTATTGTACTTATCAATCTTAGTTGTCTATCTATCTATCTAGCTATATGTCGAACATTTTTTCTATCTATCTATCTATCAATATATCTATGCTATCTATCTTTGAATATATATATATCCTTCTATATGTCTATCTATATATCAATCTATATGTATTTCTATCAATTTGTCTATCTATCGATTTATCTATATGCATATTTGTCTATCTATTTATGGTCATTCTATATATCTTTCTATGTGTCCATGAAGTTATTTATCTATCTGTATCTGTTTCAATCTATCTATATGTCTATATATATATATATATCTATCTATTTATCTATCTATTTATATGTCTATATATTTGTCGATCTCTCTCTATATCTATCTGTCTAATGATTTGTCTATTTATCTATCTATTTCTATATCTGTATATTTTAAGATTTATCTATTTGTCTATCTACGTATCTATCTATCTATTTGTATATCTGCCTATCTATCTATCTGTCAATCTATCAATTTATTTATTTGCCTATCTTTGTACCTATCAATCTATTTATCATTCTATATATATTTTTCTCTCTAGTTGTCTATTAGTCTATCACTCTAACTATCCATCTGTCAATTTGGCTATCAATCACTTAATCTATATATATATCTATCTTTCTATCTATGTATCTATGTATCTATGTATCTATCTATCTATCTATATATATATATATATCTGTTTGTCTGTCTATTTGTCTATCTATTTGCATATCTTTCTATCTATCTATCTATATATCAATGTGTGTATTTATTTATTTATTTATCTATCTGTCTATTTATCTATCTTTTTGCTTATCTATTTTTATATCTATATGTATATTTTTATGTATATTATTATTCTATCTATCTATATTTCTATTTTTATGTCTATCTATCTATTTGTCTATTTATCTGTCTATCTACGTGTCTATCTATTTTTGTATCTTTATGTTTATCTATCTATTTGTCTATTTATCTATCTATCTATCTATTTTGGTATCTATATGTCTATCTATTTGTCGACATATTTGTCTATCTATCTTTCTATCTTACTATCTACCTGCCTATCGGTCAATCTATATCTTTATATCTCACTATATACCTATCTGTATATATATATCTATCTATCTCTTTATCTATCTATCTATATATTTGTATTTCTATTATTATGTCTATTTATCTATCTATCTGTCACTGTTTAACTTCTATCTATCTATCTATCTATCTGATTAACTATCTCTCTATCTATCTGTATATCTATCCATCTATTTATCTATCTATCTGTTTATTCTATTTATATATTTGTTTATCTATTTACCTATCTGTCTATCTATCTATTTATATTTATAGACAGATAGACAGATAGACAAAAAGATGGGTAGATTTATAGACTAATAGACATATAGATATAGTTATAAAGATAGATATTCAAGTTGACCAATAGATAGATATGTAGATAGATAGATAGATACATAACATATAGATAGATCGAGAGATAGAGAGACATATAGAGAGACGGACAAATAAAAAGATATATAGATAGGGAGATAGATGGATAGACAAAAAACAACCATAAGATAGTTAGACAGATAGACAAATAGACAGATATATAAATAGACACATATAAACATAAAGACATAAATTGATAGATAAATAAATAGATAGATAATTAGGCACTTATAAAATTAAATTGATAGACTAATATATATATAAACACACACACACACACACACACACATATAAATAAATTTATAGATTGATATATAGATAGATAGAGTAATAGTCATATATATAGACAGATATATAAATAGATAGACAGATAGACAGACAGATAGATAAATTCAAACATAAACAAATATATAAATAGAGTGACAGTTACATAGAATAATATATAGACATATAGACACATAAAGAAATAGATAGTTAGAGAGATAGACATATAAATAGATAGAGGGATACATATAAAATAGAAAGACAAATAGATATATAGACAGATAGATATATAGACAGATTGACAATAGATAGATTTAAAAATCAATAGATAGACATATACACAATTAGATAGATTGATAGATAGATACATAGACTTATAGACTAATAACTCAAACATAGATAAAGAGATAGAGACATAGCCATATTGACAAATAGACAGATCGATAGATAGACAGATAAACAAATAGATAGATAACTAAAAAGATATATATATATATATATATATATATATATATACATATAAATAGATAGACAAATAGATAGATAGACACATAAATACATATATAGATAGTCAGATAGGTAGATAAATTATGATTGATAGAAAAATCAGATAGTTAGATAGTTAGATAGATGGATGGATAGAGATAAATATAGAAAGATAGTTAGATAGTTAAATAATTAGATAAATAGGCAGATATATAAAAAGATAAATAGACAAAAAGGCATATAGAAAGATAGATAGATAGATAGACATATAGAAAGATAGACGAATAGTCAAATAGATAGATAATCAAATAGACAGTTATATAAATAGATAGACAAATAAATAGTTAGATAGATATACAAATTGATAGATAGATAGATATATTGACAGGTATATAGATAAACAAATAGATAGTTAGATAGACATAAAAATTGATCTATAGATAGATAGATAAATAAATATACACATAGTCTAATAGACTTATAAACTAAAAGATAGATAGAGAAATAGACATAATGTTTGATAGAGAAATATAAAGATAGTTATACAAATAGATACATAGATAGATAAATAGATATATAGATAAATAGATAGATAAAGAGATATACAGATAGATAGGCAGCCATATAGATAGATAGTTAGAATGATAGTCTAATAGATGAATATAAAGATAAAGATAAAGATAGATAGCTAGATAGTGAGATTAATAGATATACAAATAGACAAATAGTAAAATAAATAGATAGATATACAAATAAATAGATAAACTGATAAACAAGTATACAGAAAGATAAATAGAAACATATATAGAATGACAGATAGACAAATAGACAAACAGACAAATAGAAAAATAGATATATAGATAGATAAAAGATTTATTGATAGATAGAAAGACAGAAAGTTAGTTAGTTAGTAACATAGATACATAGACAGATAGACATGTAAACACATAGACACAGATAAATAGACACATAGACACATAGACACATAGTAACATAAACACATAGATACATAGACACATTGCCACATAGACACATAGACACATAGAAAAATAAACATAGATAGATAAAGTGATACAAAGAGAGACAAATAAATAGATATACAATTAGACATATAGCTAGATAGACAGATATGAAAATAAAAAGATAGATAGATATACAGATAAACAAAAATATAGATAGAAGGATAGAGAGAAATAAAGATAGTTATATACATAGATAGACTGATTGATTGATTGATTAATATATTAATAGATAGATAGCCAGATTGACTGATATATAGATAGATAGATAGTCAGATAGATTGATATATATATATATATACAAATAGACAGATAGTTTGATAAATAGGCAGATAGACAAATAGATAGATAGATAGAAAAAAACTCAGATAGATGGATAGGAAGATAAACAAATAGTAAGATAGATAAATAGTCAAATATATAATAAGTAAATTGGGAGATTGGCAGATAGATATATATAGAGATTCACAAATATATATAGTTAGATATATAGATAGATATATAGCTATATAGACAAATAGATAGATAGTAAGATATATAGATTAAAAATTATAAAGATAGATAAAAAGATTAATAATTATATAAATAGATAGATAACTTTAGTCACTAAATCCATCGCTATATTCCGGATTTAATTAGCTAGGGAAGTTCCCTCGCTAAATCTGTTGATATTTTCCGGATTTTATTAGCTAAGGAAGTTACATCACTAAAATATGTCACTATATCCAGGAAGTAATTAGCTAGAGAAGTTTCGTCGCTATATTAATTATGTAATTAGCATAAAAAATTACATTTCTAAATCTGTAGCTATATTTTCAAGTTGTAATTAGCTAGGAAAATTACATCGATAAAATACGTTGCTATGTTTAGTATGTAATTAGCTAGGAAATTCCGTAGCTGATATTTGTCGCTATGTTACTAATGTAATTAGCTTGGAAAATTCCATCGCTAAATCCTTCGCTAAATTTTGGATTTTTATAGCTAAGATTTTTCCATCGCTAAATTCATTGCTAATTTTTAGATTTTAATAGCTAGGAAAATTCCGTCTCTAAATCCTTTGCTAAATTCCATATTTTATTAACTAGAGAAATTCTGTCGCAAAATCCGTCGCTAAATTCTCCGCTTTTCTTGAGCGAAATTTATGAAAATATTCTTTCGCTATCCATAGTTAATCCGTTGCTAAATTCCCAACTTTTTTTTGAGGTGGAATTTACGAAATTATTCTATCGCTAATCCGTCGCTAATCCATTGCAAATTTTTATTTTAATAAAAAAACATAAATCCCTTGCTATTCCCTAGCTATTTCCTAGCTAATCCTTCGTAATTTAGCTAGGGATTAATCCCTAGCTAAAATTCCCTAGCCAAAATTCTCTAGCTAAATCAATATTTTCTTGTAGTGTAAATAGATAGATAGAAAATAGATAAATAGATTGATAGATAAATATATAATCATATAGATAAATAGTGATAGAGAGAGAGATATATATATATATATATTTATAGACAAATATAAAGATAAATAGATAGATAGATAGTTAGATAGTCAGATAGATAGATAAATAGAGAGATAGATAAAAAATAGATTTAAGAGAGTTAGATATATAGATATATAGATTATAAATATATAGATAAACTAATAGATAGATAGATAGATATGTAAATAGATAAATAAATGGATATCTTAATAAATAGACAAATAGTTAGATAGTTAGATTGACAGATAAACATATAGATACATAGATATATAGATAGACAGATAGATATATAGACAGATAGATGGATTGATAAACCAAAAGATAGATGGACAGATAGGTAAATAGATAGAAATATAGAGATTTAGACTTATAGATATATAAATATTTAGATAGACTAATATATAAATCTATAGATAAACAAATAGGCAGGTAGATAGACATCAAAATAGACAAATACTCTTATAAAAAGATATCAAATAGTTTGATACACCAAAAGATAGATATATAGATGATTGATTAAAAGATATATAAATAGACTAGACAAACAGATAGATAGATATTTAGAACGAGACACATAGACTCATATATACATAGACAGATAAATGCATAGACTCATAGACATTTGTACATATAGACAGATAGATTGATAGAGAAATAGACATATAGATAGATAGACAAATAGACATACCGTCAAATACAGAGATAGACCGTTAGATAGATAAGAAAATCGAAAGATAGATTTATAGATAGATAAAAAAATAGAAAGATATATAAATACATATAGATAGATAGACACACAAAAAATAGATTGAAAGAACTGACAAATAGACAGATAAACTAAAACATATATAGAAAGACAGATAGATAGATATAAAGATATATAGATAGATAGAATAGTAGATTTAGAAATAGATAAATATCCTGATATATAGATAAATAGATAGATAGATAGACAAATAGGTCGATAGGAAAATATCTAGATTGACACATATATAGATAGACAAACAATTAGACATATAAATAGATAGATAAATAAATAAATCCGATAGATAGATTTATAATATATAGATAAATAAATTGATAGATAAGTAATTAGATTTACAAATAGATAGATAGGCAGATAGGCAAATAGATAGAAAAAATAAATAAACATATAGATATATAATAGATAGTAATATAGCTAGATAAAAAGGTAGATGATTAGTAGATAGGTAGATAGATAGAGAGAGACAAAATAGTCATATGATAAATATATCGATAGTCAGATATACACTATAAATAGATAGATAGATAAATGGACAAATAAATAGATAAACATATAAATATATTAACAGATAGGTAGATATACAAATAGATAACTTGGCATATAAGAGAGATGGATAAGATAGAAAATAGATAACTAGATCGATAGATAGCTATATAATCATATAATTAAATAAAGATATATTATATATAGTATATATATATATATATATAGATATATATATAGTTATATATACATATATATAAGACAGAATAGTTATAGTCAAATACACAATAATAGAGAAGATAGATAAAACATTAAAGATATTTAGATATATAGATTTATAAATATATAGATAAACGAATAGACAGATAGATAGATATGTAGATAGATAGATTAATGGATAGCTTGATAAATAGACAAATAGATAGATAGCTAGGTAGTTAGATAGATAGTTGGATAGATTGATAGATAAACATATGGATAGATAGAGATATAGATAGACAGATAGATATATAGACAGATAGATGGATGGATAAACCGAAAGATAGATAAACAGATAGACAATAGATAGAAATATAAAGATATATTCATATAGATGTATAAATATATAGATAGACTAATATATAGATCTATAGATAAACAAATAGGTAGATGGATAGACATCTAGATAGATAAATATTCTTATAAAAAGAAAGTGAACCAGTTTGATACACCAAAAGATATATATACAGATTGATTGATTAAAAGATAGAAAAATAGATAGACAAACAGATAAATAGATAGACATTTAGACACATAGACAAATACAAGGATAGACACATAGATAGTTGTACATATAGACAAATAGATTGATAGAGAAATAGACATATGGAGCGATAGGAAAATAGACATACCGACAAATTCACATATACACAATTAGATAGATAGGAAAATAGAAAGATAGTTTGATAGAGAGATAGGAAAATAGAGAAATAGATAGATATACATATAGACAGATTGACACACAGAAAGATAGATTGAAAGAAAGAAAAATAGACAAATAGATTAAAACATATATAGAAAGACAGATAGATAGATAAAAAGATATACATAGATAGAATAATAGATTTAGAAATGGATAAATAGACTGATATATAGCAAATATACTGATCGTCAAATAGTAAATAGATAGATATACAAATATGTCGATAGAAAAATATGTAGATTGACACATATATAGATAAAAAATTAGACAATCAGACATATAAATAGATAGATAAACAAGTAAAGTGATAGATAAATTTATAAATAGATGAATAGATAGATAGATTGATAGATATACATGTAATTAGATTGACAAAAAGATAGATAGGCAAATAGATAGAAAAACAAATACACATATAGATATTTAGACAGATAGTCATATAGACAAATAAATAGATTGATTGATTACTATATAGGTAGATAGTGAGATAGACAAATAGGAATACTGATAAATATATAGATAATAATATATACACATATATTGATAGAGAGATAAATAAGAAAATTTAACAAATAGGTAGATATACAAATAGATTGATTGACAGATAGATATAAAGAAAAATGGATATTTAGATAGATAGATAGATATATAAATAGAAAGATATAGATAAATAGATTGACAAAAAAACATATAAACATAAATATAGATTGATAGACTGATAGATAGATATATGAATAGATAGATAGAAAGATTGATTGATAGATATATAAATAGACATATAGTTAGATAGAAGATAGCAAAAAATAATAGATAGATGGACACATAGCAATATAGATAGATTAACAAATAGATAGATAGACATATAGATATATAGATAGACCACATATACAAATAGACAGATAGATTGATAGAAAGATAGACATATAAATAGATAGACAAATAGACAAATAAATAGTTAGACAATTAGACAAATAGATAAATAGAATGGTAAACACGACAGATAGTTAAATAGAATGGTAAACACATAGACAAATATATAGATAGACAGAGAGATATATATGCATATAGATAGATAGGTAAATAGAAAATAATCAAATAAATAGAAAGATATTATAGACATATAGACGAAAAGATGATAGAGAAATAGATAGAATGATACATAGATTATTAGATATTTAGATAGATTGATTGAAAGAAAGATAGACAAATAAACTAAGAGATATATAGACAGATAGACAAATATACATAATAACATATAGATAGATTGGTAGATAGATAAATAGATAGATAAATTGACTAATAGACATATATAGAAAGACTGTTACTTAATTAGATAGAAAGATAGTCAGACAATTACAAACAAAGATAGATAGACATACAATTATTTAGAGAAATAGATAGATAGACAAATAGATGAATGTACATATATAATTATAGAGAGAAAAATAATTAGACAAATAGATAGATAGACTGATAGGGAGATAGATAGATATGTATATAGATAGATAGATAGACAATTAGTTGAAAGATAGACAAATCGATATATATCCTTATTGACAGATAGATATTTAGAGTGATAGACTAATAGAAAACAAAATAGATAGATATATAGTTAGATAGATAAATAGACAAATAGAAAAATAGATAAATAGATAGATAAATTTACAAATTGATAGATAGATATATCAAAATATAGATATATAGATAGATAGATAGACAGAAAGATAGTACACAAATCAACAGATATACTGATAGAGAGATAGATAGATAATTAGAAAAATAGATAGATAGATAGATAAAATATAAAGAGATAGATAGATAGATAGATAGATAGATAAAGAGATAGACAGATAAAGAATATACATATAAATATATAAGATAGATACTTAGACACATAGAAAGATAGATAGACATATAGACAGATAGCTAGAAAGAAAGATAGATAGATAACAAAATAGAATGATACATAAATAAAAAGATATATAGATAGACAATATAGATAATTAGACAATAGAGAGTGAGATAGATAGATAAATAGATAAGATATAGACATATAGATAGATAGATTAGGTATAAAATTTAAAGATAGATAGATAGATAGATTAATTGATTGATTGATTGATTGATTGATAGACATATAGACAAGTTGATAAATATAAAGATAGAGAGATAGACACACAATAGATAGACATAATAAAAGAAAGACAACTAGATAGATAAACAGAGAAATATATAGATAGACAGACAGACATATATATATATTATATATATATATATATATATAAACAAATAGATAGATCTATAGATATATAAATATTGATAGATAGATAGATATATAGATAGATATGAACATAAAAACATATACACATACTAGATAGATAGATAGACAGATAGATAGATCGATAGACACATAGATAAATCATCTGATAGACAAGATATATATAGATAGATTGACATATTAACAGATTTATAGATAGAAATATATATTTAAATAGATTGATAGACTTATAAAGAGATAGACATATAAACATATAGACATATAAACATATAGAATAATAGACAAAAAGACATTTTGACTAAAAGACTGATAAGATAGAAATATAGTTACATAGTTATATAGAAAGATAGTAAAATAGATAAACAAATATATATAGTATATATATATACATGCAATTATTTAGAGAAAATAGAAATAAAAAAATTACATATATAGATAGATTATAACTATAGTCAGATAAATAAATAGATAAATAAATAGATCGTATATAGGCATATATATATATATTGATTAATTGATTGATATATATATATATATATACAGATAGACATAAAAGCTAGATATATAGAAAGATAGATAGCCAAATTGATTGATAGATAATATAGAGATAGACAAATAGACAACTAGAGAGAGAGATATAGATAGATAAATAGATAGATAAAAAGATAGATAGATACTAAATATACAGATAGACTGATAGAGAGATAGATAAATATAAGTAGATGACAAATATACAGATAGATGATAGACTAATAGATATATAACAAATAGACAGATAGATAGATAGAAATATATAGTAGATAGATAAATAAATAAATAAATAGATCGATAGACTTATAAAAATGTAGATAGATAGACAAATAGATAGATAGAAAGATAGAGAGATAGAGAAATAAACAAATAGACATTTACACAAATGGACATATAGATAGATTGACAATTATATAAATTTTCAGACAGACATATAGACACAATCAATAAGACAAATAAACAGATTGAAAATAGATAGATAGATAGATAGATAGCAATTAGACAGAAAGAAAGATTAATAGATATATAGATATGCATATACATAAATAGCTATATAGATAAGTAGAAAAAAAGGCATATAAACAAATAGAATGATAAATAAATATACAGATATATTGATAGAAAAATATATACATAGACAGATAGATAGACAAATAAAAGATAAATAGATAGAGCAAGATATATGTTGATAGATAAATATATAGATAGTCAGTTAGTAGATAGATATAAAGATAGATAAAAAGATAGATATATAGATAGATAGATAGACAAATATCTAAATAGACATATATGGAGATAGTTAGATATCCAATTTTACAAATATACTTATAGGTAGATATACAGATAGTTAGATAGATGGATATAAAGATAAATAGATAGATAAATAGATAGAAAGATATTAACTAGAGAGATAGACATATAGATACATAGGCAAGTAGTCAAATAAACAAATAGACACATAGACACATTGAAAATAAACTGATAATTAGATACAAAGATAAATAGACAAACATAAGAATAGTTTGACAAATAGGTAGATTGACAGATAGACAAAAAGATAGAAAAATAAAGAGATAGAAAGAGTGATAGCTAAGAAAATATAGAGATATACTGATATACAACTAGAAAGATAGATAGACAGATAGATAGATAATAGATAGATAGATCAATAGATGGACTGATAGACTAATAGATAGATGACATATAAATAGTTAGATAAAAGTTTGATATATAGATAGACAAATAGAAAGCTATATAAATAAATTGATAGACACATATTTAAATAGACATATAGACAAATAGAAAGATAGATATACAAATAACTAGCTAGATAGACATATAGATAGAAGATAGATAGATGATAGATAGCTAGATAGATAGATAGATATAGATATAGATAAATTGGATATAGCTAGATAGATATATAGATTGAATGAAACACTAATAAGTAGAAAGGCAATAGATAGTTAGAAAGAGAGACAGATAGATAGATATATAGATAGACAAATAGATAGTTACATAAATAGATTGATACACATATAGACATTTATACAAAAGATATTTATATAGATTAATAGATGGTAAATTGATAATAGTCTAATAGATAGATCACATGTAATAGATAGAAAGATAGATGATAAACAAATAGATAGAATGATACATTGACTAATAGAAATTTAGATAGATAGATAGAAAGATAAATAGATAGTCTGACTAATAAATTTATAGACTAAAAACTAATAGACATGTTGAATTATAGACAAATAGACTTATTTTTTTTTGATAAAATAAAATTCACTATCAAAAAAAACTCTTACAAGCTAAGGAAGTTTCAGCATGCTACACTCTGTGTAAAAAACAATATAAATTTCAGATTTTATTTACTAACTAGAAGATCCGCATTCATGGCTCGGCTTTCATGTAATCTTTTATTTTTTCCCGCCAGATATGGTAGACTGCTGCTGCAAAGGCTGCTTTGCGTACTCGATTTCTGCATTTCCAGTATTGTACAATCTCTTAATGGCTTTGAACCCTTCCGAAATGGAGGAGATGCTTCCATTAAACCTGGTCCATGCTTGAATTTCTCTCATAATGTACCTAGAGAATTCGCACTCAAAAAAAATATGATTAAAAGTTTCTGCATGGTTGTAGACAAATAGACTTATAGATTGATAGATTGATATATAGGTTGACTAATAGATTGATATACACAGATAGATACTTAATTAGATGAAAGATAGTTAGATAGTTACACAAATAGATAGATAGACATATATTTATTTAAAGAAATAGGCAGTTAGACAAATAGATATTTATAAAGTAAACTAGTAGAAAAATAGATAAATAGACAAATAGGTAGTTAGATAGATAGGTGGATAAATAGATAGACAGAGAGTAGATAGTCAAATTGATATATAGATAATTATAGTAATAGACTAAAAGAAAACTAGAGTGATAGATATATAGATAGATGGATAGATAGAAAAATAGATAGATAGAAAGATATGCATTTAGATAAATTTACAATATAACATGTAGATAGATAGATATAAAGTCAGATTGACAGATATAAAAATTGATAGATTGAGAGATAAAAAGATATATAAATAGATAGACAATAGAAAGAAAGAAAGATAGATAGATAAAAGATTATAGATAGATAGATACTTATACACATAGAAAGAAGATAGAAAGA
>JAREIK010004220.1:0-37494 GCA_029783825.1 Sapria himalayana | reverse complement strand
TAGAAAAATAGATAGATAGATAAATAGAGATATAGAAACATATACATAAACACAGATAGACAGAGAGATATATACACAAATCGATAGATAGACAAATACATATAGAGATAGATAGATAGACAGATATACTATTATATAAAATGATAAATAGCATATAGATAGATAGAAAGATATAAAAATATAGAGATAAATAGATAAATAAATAGATAGATACACTGATAGATAGATAGATAGATAGACAGATATATAGATTGATAGTTAGAGAAATATAAAGAAAGACAAATGAATAGATAGATAGATATATATATATATATATACACACACACACACACACAAATTGATAGATAACTAGATAGATAAATTGATAGATAGATAGATATGTAAATAGACAGATAGACAGACAGAAAAAGACAGACAGATAGATAGATAGATAGATAGACAGATAGATAAAAAGATATATAGATTGATAAATAGGTAAAATTATATATAGATAGATATGCAGATAGATTGATAGATTGACCTTTAGACTTATAGATTGATAGAAACACAAATAGATAGATATATAAATAGATAAAAAGATAGATAGATAGTCAAATAGATAGAAAAATAGATAAATAGGTAGACAGAGAGACACATAGACCATAGATAGATAGAAAGATAGACATATAGACAAATAGACTAATAAAGCGATAGATAAATAAACAAATCGATTTAAGAACAAATAGATAGATAGCCAGATATATAGATAGAAAGATAGACAAATAGATAGAACATAGTGTGAAAAATAATTAGATACAAATATAGATATCTAGACAGATATAAAGACAAATAAATAGATCATTAGATAGATAGATGGATAGATAGACATAAAGATACATAGATATACATATTTAAAGATAGATAAATGATAGATAAATAAATAAACAAAGTGATAGAAAGATAGATAGACAAAGAGATAAAATATATATAGAAAGATAGATATAAACAAATATAGATATATAGACATACAGACAAAGAAAGAAAGATAGATAGATAAACAGACAAAAATATATAAAAATAGAAAGATAAGCAGAAACATATATAGATAGATAAAAATAGATAGAAAGATAGAATGATAGATAGATATAGATTGATAGATAGATAGATAAATATTTAAATAGACAGATAGATAGATAAAAAGATATAAAGATAGAGAAATAAATAGATAGATAGATAGAAAGATAGATACATAGATAGTCCTAAAGATAGATAAATAGATAGTTTGATAAATATATAAAGAGATAAAAATATAGATAGATAGATAAATAGATAGATAGACATAAAGATAGATAAAATTATAGACAGATATACAAATAGATAAATAGATAGATAGATAAATTTACGGATAAAAAATACACAAATATATAGGTAGAAAGATAGAAAGATAGACTGATACATAAATAGAGATAGATAAATTGATAAATAAATAGAGATATATGGAGAGAGTTAGATTTATTAATATAAATATAATAGATAGACAAATTGATTTATATACAGAAAGATAAATAGATAGATACACAAATTGAAAGATAGACATATAAGATAGATAGTTAGATAGACAAATAACTAGATAAATATATTGATAAAAAGAAAAATAGACAAATATATAGATAATCAAATAGACATAATATACAAATAGACAGAAAGGCCGATAGATAGATAGATAGATATACAAATAAACATATAGATAGATAGATAGACAATAGATAGATAGACAAATAGCCATATAGGCTAATATACATATACATAGTAAGATATATAGATGGATAGATATATAGATAGATAGATTGATTGATGGATAGAGAGATGGACATAACACATATACATAGAAAGGAAGATAGTTAGATAGATAGATAGAAAGGAAGATAGCTAGATAGATAAATAGAAAGGATGATGGTTAGATAGATAGATAGACATTTATATACAGATAGATAATTAGACTTATAAAGAGATAGACATTTCAACAGATACACACATAGAGATATGGAGATATCGGTAGAGAGATAGATATATAGATAGACAAAGAGAAGGATATATAGATAGAGTGATAGATAGACACATAGATACATAGATAGATAGAAAAAATTAGTTAGAGAAAGACAAATAGACTGATTGATAGATAAATTGATAGATAGATAGACACAGATAGTATAATAGTTAGAGAGATAGAAAGATAGATAGAGAAGATGATAGATAGATAGATAAATAGACAGATAGGCTGACAAATAGATAGATAGATAAATAGATAGATAGATTGACAAATAGATAATTAGACTAATAGATAGATTGACAAATAGTCAAAAAAACATATACAGATAGATAGATGGGTAGAAAAAAGATAGATTGATTGATACATAGATAAATAGACATATAGATTGATTGATAGATATTTAGTTAGATAGAAAAATAGACTGATAGACAAATAGATAGATATATAGAAAAGACATATAATCTCATAGATAGATAGAAAGATACAATATATATAGTTTGATATATACACAGATTGATAGATAGACAAATAGAAAAATAGACAGATATATATATATATATATAGACACAAAACATATATATAGATAGAGAGATTGACATATACATAGATAGATAGAAAAATAGAAACATTAACATTTAGATAGATATACATATAGACAAAGAGACGGATAAAAAGATAGAAAATATATACAAATAGATAGATATACATATAAAAAAATAGACAAATAGATAGTTATATATATCAAAGATTAATTGATCGAAAGATGGAGAGCTAGATATATAGACAAATGGATAGATAGACAGAAAGACATATAGATAGATAGGGATAAACAGATAGATATATATACAAATATAGAGATCGATAGATAGATACACAAATAGACTATGGATAAATAGATAGATATATAGATAAATTGATACACAAATAGATAAATATACAAATAGACATATAGATAAATAGACATATAGATAGATAGTGATAGACTTATAGATAGATGGACTACTTGATAAATAGAAGATAGACAGATAGATAGATTAATAGATAGATAGATAGAGTGCCAGATAGATAGATAAACAGATTGTTAGATGTATCAGATAGACGATAGATTAGAAGGACAAATAGATAAATAAACAGAATAGATCGATTAGTATATAGATAGTTGTTAGATAAAGAAATAGAAAGATAGATAGATATATAGACACATATAGATAGATAGATAGATAACAAATAGAAATATTGACAAATGATAGATAGACCAAAATAGATAGACTAAGAACATGGACAATTGACAATAGACAGATTTATAGATATAATTATAGAAAGATAGACAAATAGACAGGTACATTTAGAGAATATAGCCAGATACACAAATAAATATATTAGAGATAGAATATAGATAGATAGATAGATAGTTAGTTGAGATAGATATAGAAAGATAAACAGATAGACTAAGAACAAATAAATTGATAAATAAATTGATAAATAGATAGATAGACATGCCGACAAATAGACAAATAGACACATTGAGAAATAGATAGATACATAGAAATATAAAAAGTTAGATAGATAGATAAATAACTAGATAGAAAGATAGATAATCAATAGATAGTTAGGTATACTCATAGATAAATAGACATATAGATAGATAGATAGACAATAGACAGATACACAGAAAGATAATTAGACATATATAGAAAGATACCAAGTTAGATAGATAGATATATTGATAGATAGAGAAGTAGACAAATACATAGATTGCAAGTATTATAGATATATATATATATAGATAGATCGATAGACATATATATAGATAGACAAATATACATATATCGAGATGTTCATTTAGAGAGATCGATAGCTAGAGATATAAAGATATGTGCAGAAAGATAGATACATAGATAGATAAGTAGATTGATATATAATAGATAATTAGATTGATAGATTGATAGATAGACAAATAGACAAATGGATAAATAGATAGAAATATTTTTAGATAGACTAATAGACAGATATTTAAATAGAAATGTACATAGATAATAAATTGATTGATATATAGATAGATAGATAAATAGATAGATAGACAAAAAGATAGAAAGATTTTTAGATAGACAAAATGATAGATATTCAGATATACAAGTAGAAAGAACTATATATATACATAAAGATAGATATATAAATAAATAGATAGAAGATAGATAGCTAGATAGACAGACAGATAGATATATATATATATATATATATACACATTGATGGATAAAG
The DNA here is from genome assembly GCA_029783825.1 of Sapria himalayana. NCBI lineage: Eukaryota > Viridiplantae > Streptophyta > Magnoliopsida > Malpighiales > Rafflesiaceae > Sapria > Sapria himalayana. The sequence continues at coordinate 33,206 of JAREIK010004220.1, read as the reverse complement.
AGATAGAGATAAAGTGAGAAAGAAAGAAAGATAGATATATATAGATAGATATACAAGCTGAAAAATAGATGGACAGATAAATAAATAGAAAAGAAATACACAAAAAGATAGATTGATAGTTAGAGAGATTGACAGATAGAGAGAGAGTGAGAGAAAGATAGAGAAAGATATATATATATACCGATAGATAATTAGATAGATAAATAGATTAACAGATAGAAATAAAGATAGATTGATAGATGCATAGACTGACATATAGATAAATAGACAAATAGACAGATATATAGTTAGATAGATGTATACATATATTAATAGTTAGATAGATAAGAAATATAAAGATAGAGGGTTCGATGAATATAAAATATACATAATGATAGATATACATATAAAAAAATAGATAGATAGATAGATAGACATATAGATGAATAGATCATTAGTTAGATAAATCATAAGATAGTGAGATTGATAGATGGAGAGTTGAACATATAGATAGATATGCAGATAGATAGAAAGACATATAGATAGAATGACATATAGATAGATAGATAGATATACATATATAGAAATAGATAGATAGACTATTGATAGATGAACAAATAGACTTTAGATACATAGATAGATAAATAGATGATAGGTAGACAAATAGACAGATAGATAATATACATATAGATAGATAGACATATTGAAAGATACATAAATATACTAATAGATTGATTGACAAATAGATAGGTAGATAGATAGATTAAAGGACAAATAGACATATAGATAGATAGATAGACAGGTAGATAGATAGATAGATAAAGAGAGATCGATAGATAGAAATATAGATAGAAATATAGATAGACAAAAAGATAGATAGATAGACATATAGACAAATTAATAGATAGAGAAATAAACAGATATATAAATTAATAGATAGAGAGATAAAGAGAAAGTGAGATAGATAGATAGACAAATAGACAGATAGTTCGATAGACAGATAAATAGATATATAGTTACACACAAATATAGATAAATTGTTAGACATATATATATATATATATATATATAGACAGATACAAATAAAGATAGATTGAAAGATACATAAATTGGCAAATCGACAAATAGACAGATAAATAGATAGAGAGTTAGATAGATATCCAGATATATAGATAGATATATAGATAGATATATAGATATATAGACATATAACAAATTTAATATGCATTATATATATATATAACTATATATAAATGTATTTAACAATATGTATATCGACATATTACTATATATAAATGTATTATCTACATCAATACCTATACATAGCCATATGTCTAAATATTTATAATTACATGAAAAATTATATATAACTACATCTAAAACATTTATACTACATGCTTCAGAAACTTAATATCCATTCATATTTTCATCTCATTCATACATGTTTTTTTGGACATTGAATAATCTTTATCATTTTCTCATATATTTTAAGAACTTAAATTTAAAATTTTCAACCTTAAATGTATTTTTATATGTTTTTATAAATCATTATGATTTAATATGTTTAGTGTTTGTATTTTGTTTCACTAAATATCATTTAACTAAAATTGATTTATAATAAAATGTTCATTTGTTAAAATTAATGTGTAAATTTCAAAACAAATAATAATATATTTGTGTAATAATATTATAAAATATTTCCAAAATATATATGTGATGTAGTTTCAATTTACAAAGATAAAACTTTAAAATTAAATTTTTTTTACAAAATAAAATTTATCATTGACATTAATATTTTAATAAAAAAATTATATAAAAAAATAAAAATTTTATTATCTATTTATGAACTATATTTTCATTTTAAACATAATTGTAAAAATAAAATAATTTACAAATATGTCAACTTCATTTATTTATATTTGTATAATGATAGTTATTTTAATATAAATATTAAAAAAAACAACTATTTGAATAAAATAGAAGCTCATATATTTAATTCATAATTTTATTTTGCACATTAATATATATCACACACACACACACATACACACCCACTTACACACACACATACAAATATTTGTTTTAAATATAAAGAATTTATAATATTTTATAAATTGTGTACAATATATAATATTTTATTTAAATTAAATTTTCTAAATCTAAAATTTTAAATACATTTAAACACACACACACACAAACACACACACACACAAACATATATATATATATATATATTATAGTTTCATGTGTAACTTTAAAAATATATTTTGTATATAGGTATATGTGTGTGATCGTGTGGGTGTACAGTAGTATATGCATACATACAAGTATATACACACTACTTTGAAATTGTAGATACATGTGTAAATATATACAAAATTAAATGGGTATGCTAATATATAATGTATAGTAACGTATATGGAGGTATAAATGCGTGTGTGTGTAGGGCACTGTATAAGCACATATATATTTATGCATTTATATTTAAATTTCAAAATTAATTTTGAGACGAAAAATACTTGAACACATAAATATTAACATGTTCCACAAATTCGTGAGAGCATAAGCAAAAAGTGGCATTATTGCAAGATACTACTAATCTCCCATCTATAACACTTTACCTCAAAATTTGATCAGAGCACTACTCGTAATGATAAGGTTCATTCAATACAACGTACGATGAAGTTGCATTTTAATTCAATACTATAATTTTTTCTAATAAAATAATCTATCTAATATCTTCTAAAACAACTTTTCTATCTTCTTTTTCTAATCTTGATAAGCTATTTTTGATTTTGATTATATGTACATTTCTTATCTCATATATATAGTTCAAACTATTATAATAGTAAAATCTATTAAATCAATCTAGGCCTGATATCTTTCTTTTCTATGAGCTATTTGATTATAGAATATTTAAAATATACTCTGACTTTGGTTCTCACTAAATATGATATTAACTTGCCAAAAAAAAGATTGTTGATACAAGTTCTTTCTCTATAGTTATATAATTCATCTGGGCATTTGAGAATGTGTTGTTATCATAGTATATGATAACTATTTATAAATATTTGTATAACTATATAAAACTAGTCATAATTCTATTTAACTATTTTTTGTAACTATGTAAACTATTTTGATAGCTATATCCATAACTATATATAACTATTTTTTAAAAATATAATATTTTATAACTATATGTGTAATTCTATATAACTATATTTTTAACAAAATATATCTTGTGTATAATAATATATAATTATATATATTTGTATTTTACTATATGTTTAACTATAAAAATGTTATATATAACTATATCTTTAACTACATACATATTTATAACAATATGTGTATAACTATATATAAATATTTATATAACTATGTAATACTCTATATAATTAAATATAACTATATTTAAATCTATGTATACATATATGTATTCATATAATTAAATCTTTATATTTATTTATAACTTTGTATATATTTATGTATAACTACTTATAACAACTTGTATGAATATATCTATATATAATTATATGTTTAACTATATATAACTCTATTTTTAATTATATATATTATAGGTATAAGAACATATAGAGGTTGACCTCCCTCTCTGGTGACCATCTCTTGAGGTTAATTGATTCTATTTCTTTCTCTCATCAGATCTCTTTACTGCCATATGACAAAGGGATTGAGATTTAGTGGAAGAAATGGGGTTGACGTTCACAAAGTAGTTCAACAGTAGGCTGTTTGCCAACAAGGAGATGAGGATTTTGATGATAGGTCTTGATGCTGGAGGTAAGACAAGCATTCTATATAAGTTGAAGCTCTGTGAAATTGTGACTACAATTCCTACTATTGTCTTTAATGTAGAGACTGTTGAATACAAAAACATCAATTTCATTGTGTGGGATGTTGAGGGTCAAGACAAGATACGCCCTTTCTCAAAGGAATTACTTCCAAAATACCTAATATCTCATATTTGTGGTGGAAAGCAATGGCGGAGATCATGTTGTTGAAGCCAGATATGAGTTGCATAGGATGCTAAATGATGAAAATCTTTCAGATGTAGTTTTGCCGGTGTTTTCCAATAAGGAAGATCTTCCCAATGCGATAAATGCAGATGAAATTTCTGACAAGCTAGTACTTCACTCTCTTCTCCAACGCCATTGACACATTCAGTGTACCTATGCTACCTTTGGTGAGGGCCTCTACGAGGGTCTAGATTGGCTTTCTAATTTCATTGTCAGCAAGTAATAAACAAATTTAGCAAAATGAGGCAAACTTTGTTGACATATCTGGATGTGGATCTAATCTTTGCCTATTTTGGTTGAGTTTTGTTAAGTTATGTGGATGTCATCATTTGTTTCTAGGGGGATTCAAATTGTATTTATATTTATATATTGCATGCCTAAAATACAAGCCCGCATTTATCTTTGACTATATGCATAACTATAAAAAATTATACATAACTATATTTAAAAATATAATTAACAGCATATATTTAAATATACATTTTTATATATTAGTATATAAAAATGTATTTTACCATTTATATACCCATAGATAACTATATATATACATATATAAAATTATATAAAAAAATATATATACCAACATGTATAAATATATGTATAACTTTATGTGTAACTAAATGTATATCCACATGTAACTATATTTATAATTATATACACACATTACGGTTAACTATATGTGGTTAACTATATATAAATATTTGTATAACTATATAACACTCTATATAATTAAATATAACTATATTTGTAGCTATGTATACATATATGTAAATCTATATATTTATGTATAACTATTTGTATGAATATAGTTATATATAACTATATGTTTAACTATATAAAAATATCTATAGCTATATATATTATATGTATAATAAAATATAACTATAAATAATTGTATCTTATTATTTGTATAACTATAAAAAGCTTTATGCATAACTATATTTATATCAATAATTTACAACTTATATTTAATATACATTTGTATATATTAGTATATAAAAATATATTTTACTTTATCTATACCTATACATAACTATATGTATAAATATAAAAAATTATATGAATAAATATATATACCTTCATGTATAAATATAAGTATAACTATATGTGTAACTATAAGTATAACCACATGTAACTATATTTATAATTACATGTTTAACAACATACAACAATATGTTTACTTATATGTGTATAACTGCATATAAATATTTGTAAACCTAAATAATACTTTATATAATTAAATATAACTATATTTTTAACAATATATACATATATGTATACATATATGTATATATATATGTATACATATATGTAAATCTATATATTTGTTTATAACATTGTATAAATTTATGTATAACTAAATATAACTACTCATATGATTATATATATATATATATATGTATGTATGTATGTATGTGTGTGTGTGTGTGTGTGTGTGTGTGTGTATGTATGTATGTATATATATATATAACTAAATGTTTAATGATATATAATTTTTTAAAACTATATATATTATATGTTTAATAACATATAACTATAAATAATTATATCTTACTATATGTATAACTATATAACATTATACATAACTATATTTAAAAATATAATTAACAACATATATTAATATACATTTTTATATATTAGTATAACAAATGTATTTTACTATATCCATACCTATACATTACTATATGTATAAATATATGAAATTATATGAAAAAATATATATACATACATGTATAAATATAAGTATAACTATCTGTATAACTATATATATAACCACATGTAACTATATTTATAATTATGTGTATAAAAACATACAACATAATATTTAACTATACGTGTATAACTATATATAAATATTTGTATAACTATAAAAAACTCTATATAAATAAATATAACTTTATTTTTAATTATGTATAGATATATGTAAATCTATATAATTGTTTATAACTTTGTATACATTTATGTATATCTACTTATCATTACTTGTAGTTATATATCTATATATAACTATATGTTTAACTATATTTAACTATTTATCACGACATTTACTATACGTATCCTAACATATAATTATATATGGGATAATACTAATATTTGCACTAACTTGAAATTAAATGGCAAAAGATATATCAACAATATGTAAGCACATAGCATGAGAGTGTCTGTTGCTCAGGCTAATATATGGTATAATACAAATAAGGGTCGTACTCTTACCTAATCCGAACCCTTGGCCCTCAGGCTCATATATGAACTTTTGTATGATAAAAGATGTAATATTTGATAGGTTTTTACAGAAGAAATTTTATTTTATTTAATTCCAATGCATGGGTCCCATATTTTTCGATTTTAGTTTTATCAAAATGAGGCCTAGCATATATTATCTTTATTATTCCTAAAATATTTTATTTTTACACTCTCTTTCTCTCTAAACATCATTGCTAGACATCTTTTAGATTTTTATTAAGTTGTATGACAATCAACTTTAATTTTTATTTGTTCAAGTTTTTTATATATCTGTGAATATGTTTGTGTGTCCCCGAATTTTTTGGTTAGAGTTTTAGCCTATTATACGTATGTAAAAGCCTTGGATGGTCCTCTATTGTGCTGGGAACAACACCTTAGCTTCTCTACCACTACTTATTATCGGTTATTGGTTTGTAAATATAGTATGTTATGCTCAATGTGCGGGTGTAATAATGTTTTCTATCTGGGTGGAGTATGAGAAGAAAAAGAACAAGAAATCTTGACCATGCATGAGAGACCTATATGCGTGTTTTTTAAATCTTGTATTATTTTCTTATGTTGTCTTTGATGGTATGTGTATTTGCATTAAAGTACAAGTGTGTGTGTAATTTAACGCTATGTGATTATATATACATACATATAAAACTAATGTATATACGTACATATATACTTGGTATAAATGTAAATATATACTAAGTATGTATCTATGTATATACTGAGTATATACGTATATACTCAGTATATACGTACTTTATATTGTAGTATATACGTACGTATATCGATATATACATAAGTAGGTGCATATATTTATTTGTAGACATGTATATATTATCAGAATTACACATTTATTTACACACAGACATACTTTTGAATATATAATTGTTCGGGCTAGTCCGAACATCATCATGCATTGCTCACTGATGTAGGTAATAAAAGTAATGGATATTAGATTTTTCCTAAAGCTTTGGAAACATATTGCTGGTCTAGGCCAGCCAGGTAGATATAGGTTGGTCTTAAAATCTTAGTAATTATATTGATATGCAATTATCACATGGTACAAAGCAAACGTATGAATAAATAAGTTTTTTTGTTTTAGATTCTGTAATGATTGGTTCGAATTGTATTGTCTTAGAATGATGATAATGATGATACTCGTGTAGTGTCATTTAATTCTGGTCGAGGAGGAATATTGGGTCCTATATTGGGATGAGCAGCTTGCCACCTCGTCAAAAACTCGCTCAATCTAAAATTTATCAGTCGAGTATCATCGCCCAGCATACTTTTATTATCAGCATCAGTAGCGGCTGTTGTAGTGGTAGTAGTGGTAGTAGTGGCAGCAGCGGTAGCAACGGCTAAGGTGGCAGCGACGGCAGTAGTGTAGCAGTGGCAGTAGGGGTAGCAGCACAGTGGTCATAGCAGGGGCAGCGGCAGCGGCAGCAGTGGTAGCAATAGCAACAATGGCAGTAGCGGCAGCAGCGGCAATAGCGGCAACGACAGAATTTATTCTAGTAAGGGATTTTTCTGTCACCAAATTTATTTAGCTAGAAATTATTTCGGTCACTAATATTTAGCGTTGAGTACTTTAGCTTGGGAAAGCTTTTGTTGTTATATCCGTTTAGTGACGGAAAATCTCAATTAGCTTGCTAATTTAGCTAGGAAAATTATTTTTTTAACTATGGATTTTTCCGTAGCCAAATTTTTAGCTATGGACAATTTCACTCACTAAATTTTAGCAACGAGCACTTTAGATAATGAACCGATCCATCGTTATATCCCATTTAGTGACGGAAATGCCCATTTAGCTAGGGAATTGTCCCTAGCTATATGGGATTTTTCTTGTAGTATATAGGCCGATATATAGATAGATAGAAAAATAAATAAAAAGTATAATAGATAGAAAGATAGATAAATTTACATAAAGATAGATATACAGATAGATAAATAGACATATTGGCATATTGACAAATAAATAGATATATAAATACACAGATAGGGATATAGACTGATAGATATATAGAGAGATAGATAGATAAATAGATAGACAGAAAGATAGATAGATAGGTAGATTGAGAGATTGTCATATTGATAGATTGACATATTTATAGATTGAAATATAGACATGTAGACAAATAAAAAGATAGAGAGATAGACAGATTGATTGATTGATTGATCGATATGTAGATAGAAAGATAACAAGATGGATAGACAACTTGATAGATAGATATAAACATAGACACATAGGAAAAAAGAAAGATAGATAAATATGTAAATAGATCGATAGAAACATGGATAGTTAGATAGATAGACATAAAGACATATAGAGAGATAGATAGATTGACAGATTGATAGATTGATAAAGTGACAGATAGATAGATAGACTAGTTGAATGATAGACTAAAACATAGATAGACAGATAAACAGATAGATCAATAGATAGAAAAATAAATAGATAGATAGATAAACAAATAGGCAGATAGAAATATAGAAAGATTTATATATTTAGATATTATTAGATTGATAGATAGATATGTAGATAGATAGACAGATAAATAGATAAAAAGATAGAAAGCTAGATAGAGAGATATAAATTTAGATAGAGAGTAAGATACTTAGATAGAGAGATATATAGATAGATAGATGCACACATAGTTTTGAAAAATAGATAGACACATATATAGGTAGATATATAGAAAAATTGAAAGATAAATAGATTGACAGATTCATATATTTACAGATTGATAGATTGATAGATTGATAGATTTACAGATATATAGATTTACAGATAGATAGATTTATAGATGGATAGATTTACAGATTGATAGATAGACAAATATACAGATAGACTAATAGACTAATCGGCAGATAAATATATAGATAGAAAGATTAAAATACAAATGGATAAGAAGATTGACACATCGATAGATAAATAAATAGTCAAATATATAAATAAACAACTAGATATATAGATAGATAGATAAATAGATAGACACATAAACCAATAGATAGATATATAGATAGACAGATAGATAGATAGATAAACACATAGACAGATAGACAAATAGAAGGTAATAAGATAGTTAGATCGATTGTTAAAAATAAGAGAAATAGATAGATAGACAGAGAGATAGAAAGAAAGATAGAAAGATAGACTAATAGACATATAGACAGATAGATAGATAGATAGATAGATAGTAATATAGAAACATAGATAGAAAGATAGATAGATGAAGATATAGATAATAAATAGACAGATAGACAAAAATATAGATAGACATACTGATAAATTTATAGATTGATAGGTTGTCAAATTGATAGATAAACAATTAGATAAATAGACAAATAGAAAAATAGACAAATAGACAAATAGATAGGCATGCCAAAAAGTAGATAGAAAAATAAGTAAATAGATTGACAAATAGACAGATAGACATATTGATAGATTGACTGATATACGGATAGATAGATAGATAGATACATAAGTAGAAATGAAGACAAGTAGAGATATAGATTGATATGCACATAGACAAATAGACAGATAGATAGATAAGCAGATAGATAGATATATAGATTGATAGATGTATATAAAGAAAAATAGATCGATAGATAGATGCACAAATTGTAAACACATAGATAAATAGACTTAGCAAAATAGATAAGTAGATATGTATATAGAATGATAGATAAATAGATAAAAAGATAGATAGATTGACAGATAAATAGATAGATATATAAATAGATAAATAGATAGACAGATAGACAGATAGATAGACAAATAGATAGATTGATAGATAGACATAGAGGTGTCAACAGGGCCGGCCCAGCTCGGCACGTTAAAAAACTGTGCCCAGACCCGTGCCGTGCCCGGGTTAAGCACGAGCCGTGTCGTGTCGTGCCTGGCCGGCATGGCTCTGCCCGTGGCACGGCATGCCGGCACGGGTTCTTCGCGTGCCGGTTTCACGCGGCCACGTGTGGGCGAGACCTGGCCCATCCCGAAAAAAATACCGCTTGTCGGGTCTGATTGGACACGACCCGTGGTCCCGACCCAATCCCAATGGGAAAAAAAATATGTTTGTTAGGAATATTAGAGATGCACCATTAGGAGAGATCTTTCATGTCAGATGCATGTGTCACGTGATTAACCTGATTGTTTAAGCGGGTATGAAGGTGTGTTCCCCCGCGTTGGATAATATACGCAATGCTCTAAAATATATTCGCATTCCTCGCAGACAACAAGAGTTTGGTAGTCTCTGTTTGTCTACGAATCTTAAGAAGAAGAAATTCCAATCGGATGTGAGACATCATTGGAATTACACGTACCTGATGTTGGAATCATGTGTTGGATATGAACACGTGATATCTGACTACGTCAATAATAAGAGTGATGAACTTATTATTGACGACACTGACTGGGCTTCAGGAATTTCATCTATGAAATTCCTGAAAATTTTTTATGATACGACGAACATGTGTTCGTCGATTTATATGCCCACGACGTGCATTGCACTCCGGTGCATTGCACTCCGGTGCATATGTAACATTAGTAGCATGTTTAGGAAGTATCGAGCTGACCCGACGCTTAGCTATATGGTTGCAGATATGGAGACCCAGTACTTGAAGTACTGGTCCACCGTTCCATCTCTTTATTACCTCGCTGCATGCATGGACCTATTGGTTAAGGTGGAAGGGGTAAAAAATATCATGACTTTCATTTCCTCGTGCATGAACCTGGAAGAGCCACCTGAAGGGTTCATTCACGAGAAGTTGACTGACCTGTTCACATACTACGATACTAGGTATGGTGGTGGTAGTAGTGAGACTCTGATTACAGACATTGATACCTTGTTCGGAGATGACGATTTTTCCATTCAACTAGCGAGGGGGAAACGTACGGGTGGACCATCACATAGGAGCGAGCTATCTCGGTACTTAGATACCGATTACTGCTCAATCCTATCACATTCTGATACTAAGAATCTTGATTTATTATAGTGTTGGAAATCATATGAGTCCACCTTTCCCATGCTATCTAGGATGGCACGAGATCTACTGACTCCTTCGGTGTCGAGCGTAGCATCAGAGTCTGCTTTTTATGTTGCAGTGAACGTGATTTCGGATAGGAGATCGAGATTTCGTCCAGATATGGTTGAGGCCTTGGCTTGTTTGAAGGATTGAGAGGAATCGAGGTTTAGCATCCATGATCGTGCTGGAGCTGGGACTGGGACTAGCACTGCAGTCGCATCCATAACCACTACGATTGCGGATGAGTTGATTGCCGATGATGATGATCCATATGATACTGATCTTGATGTTGCGGCTGATGATTCTCATGATATGCCGATTGACGATTGATGATGATCTACTGTTTTTTGTTTTCGATGTTTTTTTAATTGATTGTATTTGTACGCTTTGTTTGTACGTTGTGTTGAAATAGATATTTGTTTTGTTAGGACCTTCGGTTTCAAATAGATGATTGGTAATTTTTTATTTGTGTTGTTTAATTTTTTTTTTAATTTTTATTTATACTAACATAATGTATTGATTTATTTTTTTTATGATTTAAATTTAATTTAAAAAATTAATAACTTTAATATATAATTAATAATTATAATAAAAGTTAAACTAATTTGAATTTGATGAAAAAAAATTTCTAAACTTTGTTTTTTTAATTAATTTTTATTTTTAACATTGTTAAAAATATTTTTATTTAATACTATACACTTAAGAATTACAATATCTAAAATTTAAAAAAAAAATTTCTGCATCTCGGGTCTGCCTCTGCCCTGGCCCGTATGGCCAGGCCAGGCCCGAGCAGGCCCGGCACGGCATGGCACGGCCTGCCGTGTCTACGGGACGTGCCGGGCTCGGCTATTTTTAAACCGTGCCGGGCCGGCCTCGGCCCGGCACAGAAACCGTGCCTTGCCCGGCGCGGCATGGTAGCACGGTCGTCCCCTAAAAAAATGGACCGGGCCGGGCTGGCCCGGCCCCGCCCATTTTACACCTCTAGATAGACAAATAAACAAATAGATAGATAGACAAATAGATATGTAAATAGTCAAACAAATAGATAGTAAGATATAAAAGATTGATAGAAATAAAAAAAGAAATATAGATAAATAGATAGATAGATAGACAAATAAATAGTTAGAAAAATAGACAAATAGAAAGTTAGCCGGATATATATATATATATATATATATATATATATATATATATTCATAGATAGAAAGTTAGATAGATATATAGATAAACAGATAAGCAGATAGATAGACAGACATATAGATATATAAAAAGATAGATATATAGAAATATAGATAGACAGACAGACAGATAGATAGACAATTAGATAGACAATTAGATAAATAAATAGATAGACAAATAAATGGAGAGTTGGCTATATAGATGGATAAAAGTATTGACACATAAACAGATTGAATGATAGATATATATATATATATAGACACATAGACAAATAGATACATAAATATATAGACAAATATTTTGATAAATAGATTGATAGATTGATATATTTTTAGAAAAATAGATAGATAGATAAATAGATACACGAATAAATATATATACATATAGAGAGATAGTAAGATTGATAGATTACCATATTAAAAGATTGAAAAATAGACAGGTAGATACATATATAAATAGATAGACCAATAGATATATATATATAGTTGTTAGATAGACATATAGAAAGATATATAGATATAAATATAGTTAGAAAGATAGATATACATAGTTAGATATAAACATAGACACATATATAATTAGATATGTATACAAATATATAGATAAAAAGATAAACAAATTGACTAATTGAATTATTGATAGATTGGCAGATAGATAGATTGATAGATATATAGATAAATAGATAGACACACTGGCAGATTAATAGAGAGACCAAAAGACAGTCAAATAGATAGATAGATATATTTATTGATTGATTGATAGATTGATAAATGGATAGATAGATAAGATGATAAATAAACAAATTGATAATTAGATCAAAGTAAACATAGACAGATAGACAAATAAAATGAAAGATAGAGAGACAAATAGATAGATAGATGATAGATAGATAGACAGATAAAAACATGGATAGATAGATAGATAAATATGTGTTATATATATATAAATAGATTGATTGATTTAAAGATAGATTAATAGATAGATGGATGGATGGATGGACAGAAAAAATAGATAGATAGATAGATAGATAAAGAGACATATAGACAAATTCACAAATAGATAGAGAGATATACGATAGATAACAAGATGGATAGACAGATATTTTGATAGCCAGATGTACAGATAGAAGATAGACAAATAGATATTTAGATAGATAGATAGATAGATAGGCAAACAGAAGATAGATAAATAGATAGATAAATAGATAAACAAATATATATTTGACATATAGATAGATAGATAGACATAAAGATTGATATAAAACTATTTAGATAAATATATAGGTAGATAGAAAGATTGGCAGAAAGATAGATAAATAGATAGATAGATAGACAGATAGATAGATAGATAAATAGGCAGATAGATATATAGATAAACAAATAGAAAGATAGATAGTTAGATAGATATACATATAGATAGATAGATAGATCAAAAGAAAGATATTTAGATAGACAGACAGATAGATAGATAGACAGATATATAGATAGATAGATAATTAGTTAGATAGACATATAGATAAAAAGTTACCTAGATAGATAGATTGATAGATATATAGATAGACAGATAGATAAACATTTAGATAGATAGACAGATAGACATTTAGACATTTAAATAGATGGATAGTTAGATAGATAAATATATAGATAGCCAGATAGATAGACAGATAGTTAGATACATAGATAAAATACAGATAGATAGTTAGATAGATAGATTGATAGTTAGATAGATAGAAAGATATGGAGATAGGTAGATATGCATATAGATAGATAGATAGATAGATAGAATGATAGATAGATAGACAAATAGACAAATAGATATATAGACAGTTAGAGTGATAGATAGATATACAAATAGAATGATAGACAGAAAGAGAGATAAATAGATAGATTGATAAAAATAAATAAAGATAAGTAGATAGTTAGATAAATAGATTTATTTATTCATTGATAGATTGATTGATAAAAGGATAGATAGACAAAATTATAAATAAACAAATTGATAGTTAGATCAAAGTAAACATGGACAGATAGACAAATAAAATGATAGATAGATAGACAAATAGATAGATAGATGATAGATAGACAGATAAAAACATGGATAGATAGATAGATAATATGTGTTATATATATATACAAATAGATAGATTAATTTAAAGATAGATAGATAGATAGATAGATGGATAGACATAAAAATAGATAGATAGATATATAGATAGATAAAGAGACATATAGACAAATTCACAAATAGATAGATAGATATAAGATAGATAGCTAGATGGATAGAAAGATATTTTGATAGCCAGATATACAGATAGAAAGATAGACAAATAGATATTTAGATAGATAGATAGATAGACAAATAGAAGTTAAACAAATAGATAAATAGATAAACAAATATATATTTGACATATAGATAGATAGATAGACATAAAGATTGATATAAAATTATTTAGATAAATATATAGGTAGATAGATAGATTGGTAGAAAGATAGATATAAATAGATAGACAGACAGACAGATAGATAGATAAATAGGCAGATAGATAGATAGATAGACAAATAGAAAGATAGATAGAGAGTTAGATATATAGTTAGATAAATAAACATATAGATAGATAAATAGATAGAAAGGAAGATATTTAGATAGACAGACAGATAGTTAGATAGATAGATAGATAGACAAATATATAGATAGATAAATAATTATATAGATAGATAGATAGACATATAGATAGAAAGTTACCTAGATAGATAGATTGATATATATATAGATAGACATATAGACATTTAGACATTTAAATAGATGGATAGTTAGATAGATAAATATATAGATAGACAGACAGACAGATAGATACATAGATAGAAATATAGATAGATTGATTGATAGATAGATTGATAGTTAGATAGATAGAAAGATATGGAGATAGGTAGATACACATATAGATAGATAGATAGATAGACAGAATGATAGATAGACAGATAGACAAATAAACAAATAAATAGATAGATAGTTAGAGTGATAGATAGATATACAAATAGAATGATAGATAGAAAGAGAAATAAATATATAGATTGATAGAAATAAATAAAAATAGGTAGATAGATAGATAGATACAAATATAGATAGATAGACATATAGAATGATAGATTGATATATAGATATATATATATATAAATTGATAGATAGATAGATTTATAGATAGTTAGGTATATATATGATGCCTATATAGATAGATAGCTAGATAGATAGTTAGAGAGATATAGATAGATATATAGATAGATAGTTATATACATAGAAAGAAAAATAGATAGATATATTGATAAATTGATTGATAGATAGACCTATATATAGATAGACATATAGGAAAGATAAATAGATAGAGAGACAAACAGACAGATACATAAATAATTAGATAGACAGATATATAGATAGATAGGTATGTAAATAAATAGGAAGATCGATAGATATATTGATGAATTGATAGATTTATATATAGATAAATATATAGGGGGAGAGAGAGAGAGATAGATAGATAATTAGATAGTTAGATCATCATATATTCAGATAGTTAGATAGATTGATAGGCAGATAGATAGGTTGATTGATTGATTGATAGAAAAATAAACACATTGAAAAATAGATAGTTAGATAGTTAGATTTATTGATTGATTGGTAGATATATAGACATGTTTATAGATCGACAGATAGATAGATAGATCGATAGACAATTAGATAGATAGACATATAGATAGATAGACAAATAGATAGATAGACAATTAGATAGATAGACATATAGATAGATAGACTGATATATAGATAGATAGACTGACAGATAGATAGATAGATAGACATACTTATAGGCAGATGGTTTATAGACAGATAGATAGATAAGAAGATGCATAGATAAACAAATAGACAAATAGTTAGTTGGACAAATAGACACATAGGCAAATTTACAAATAGACAGATAGATAGAAAGATAGATAGATATACTGATAGATAGATAGATATATTTATAGATAAATAGATTAACAGATAGATAGATAAATAGAAAGCCACATTTATAAATTCACAAAGTGACAGATAAATAGTTGATATATAGATAGATAGAAAGAAAGATATATAGACAAATAGATAGATTGATATATAGACAGATAGAAAAATACACAGATTGACACATAGACAGATAGTCGAATAGATAGATTGATAGATAGACAGATTGACAGATAGACATACAAACATATAAAAATATAGAAATATAAATAGATTTATAGATAGGTAGATATAAAGATAGGTAGATAGAAACATAGAAATAATAACAGATAGAAAGATAGACACACTACAAGAAAAATCACAAATATCTAGGAAAAATCACCTAGCTAAATTTTTTTTTCAGTCACTAAATTGTATATAACGACGGAATAATGATGGAACATTTCCCAAACTATAGTGCTTGTCGCTAAAAATTTACAAGGAAAATATTCACTAGCTAAATTAGCATGAAAAAATCCATAGCTAAAATAGCGAGGGAAAATTCCTTAGTTAAATTAGTGAGGAAAATATCCCTAGCTATTTTCATTCCAAAATTATTTCATATTTTTAATTTTTTACATAAAATTTAATTACATATTTTTTAATTTTTATATTAAATTTAATAATAACATAAATTATAAACCATTATTTATAATTTAAAAAAAATAAAATCAATTAATAAAATAATTTGATATAATATGTTAAATAGTTAAAACAAAAATATAAAAAAACTTGATTACATCTTATTCTGCATCAATGTATCTAATGATAGTGCATAGAGTATAATCTATCTGTGAAATTGATGTTGTTTTCTTTCCCCTAGCTCCTCAAGAACTGCATACTGCTCTAGCACCCGAGCATGTCCCTCCATGGCCAACATTTTCTAGTTATTTTTTTATGGTATTCCAAGCAGATAGATAACATTGTTATACTTGCATATGGAGCATAACATACTACATTATTACAAACTAATAAAGTATAAAATACTATGCCACTGATAAAAAGATAGACTAGTGCTTGCAACACCAACTGCCATTTGCTAGAAAATTCACATAACAAGATAATCATGAACTTATTTTTTAATTATCATATCAAGATTTCTCCAAGATTTCCAGTAAACTACTCATCAACATAATCTTCTATTTTGCATAGTTTCACGCATCAGTCCATGGTTAATTATAAGAAAGTTAGAAGGTACCAAACAAAATTGAAATGAAAGTTGAAATGACAACAAGCTGCATGGTATTGAATTTTTACACATTTGTAGGTTCATATAGGAATCCAACGAAGCAAAGAAACTTGAAAGAAACCAAAAAAATGAGAAAAAAATGAAATGCACAGGAAAATAACACATGGTAGCCCACCTATCTATTTCATTCCCCACTTGAGTTTACAATGATCGTATTCACAATCAAGTTATTATGAAAAGTCTTGGGATTAATGGGTATGGTCTGCAATATTTAGCAATAAAAAACTAATGAACGATGCTATCACTTCTAAAAATTATGATAATAACTACCAAAATACCGACTAAAAAATTCGATTGGTAATTACTGTCCAAAATACAACCTGTTAGAGACCAAAAAAGAGTATCGAAAAAAAAATTTACTGACCAAAGACCGACCATAATTACCAATCAAATATTTTTGGTCGGTAATAAGTCTGTAGAGTGGTTATCGAATATATTACCAACCATTTAACAACCTAGCATTATACTTGGTAGGTATAGTCTTTTTTCAAATTATTTATATCTTCATACATACCGACCATTTACTGACCAAATATATAGGTCAGTAATTACCAACCAATTCACGATTAATTTATAGATTTGAAGAGGCACATTGGAGAAAAATCTTCCGATCATATTTCCGACCAACTAACGACCATATATTACCGACGAAATATATTTGGTCGGTAATATGGTCTGTAAATAAAAGGGAATTAGAAAAAAACATTCCCGATAGATTACCAACTATTTAACGACCAAAATATATAACCATTAAAAATGGACGGTATAGTAGTTATCCAATATATTTTTAAGGTTATAATTTCCGACCAAACTACCGACCAAATATTTAGGTCTGTAATTACTGACCATTTTACCACTATATACCGACCATAACTTCCGACCAAATTATTTTTGGTCGGAAGTCATCAGTAATTTAGGATGGAAATATCAAATAGAAATTATCGACTAATTACCAACCATTTAACGAACAAAAGTAAATTACCATTAAAATTGGTCGGTAAATTGGACTTCCAAATACTTATAGATTTTCTCAGGACTGTTTGTCGACCATAATTTTGGTCGGTAATTCATTGTTTTATATTTTTGATTTAAAAATCATTTGCTAAGTCATTATAACCTAAAATCATCGAAACTCCATTGTTTTTCCAAAACAGAGCCGACTGTAAGCACAAAATCAGAAAGAACTCCATTTAAGATCATTCGACTAATTATGTATAACTACTATCACTACTTGTATAAATATATCTATATATAACTATTTGTTTAATTATATATAACTATTTATAATTATATATATTATATGTAAAATAATATATAACTATAAAAAATTGTATCTTACTATGTGTATAACTTTAAAGTTTATTCATAATTATATTTAAATATTAAATTTAAAGCTTATATACTAATATATTTTTTATATAGTAGTATATAAAAAGTATTTTTCTATATCTATACCTATACATAACTATATGTATAAAAAATTAAATTAAAAATATAAAAAACCTACATGTATAAATATACATTTAACTATATGTGTAACAATATGTATAATAATATGTAACAATATTTATAATTACATGTATAACAACATACAACATTATGTTAAACTAAATGAGTATAACTATATATAAATATTTGTATAACTAATAAATGTGTATATAATTATATATAACTATAATTGTAACTATATATACATTTATGTATTAATATATTAAAGCAAAAAAAAATTTATAACATTGTGTATATTTATGATAACTACTTATTACTACTTGTATGAATATATCTATAATTAACTATATGTTTAATTATATATATCTATTTATAACTATATATATTATATGTAAAATAATATATAACTACAAATAATTGTATCTTACTATGTGTATAACATTAAAGTTTATGCATAATTGTATTTAAATATTAAATTTACATCTTATATTTAATATATATTTGTAAATTGTAGTATATAAAAAAGTATTTTAGTATGTTTATACTTATACATTACTATATGTATAAATATATAAAATTAAATTAACAAATATATAAACTTACATGTATAAATATATGTTAATTATGTGTAACTAAATGTATAACAACATGTAACTATATTTATAATTTCATGTATAACAACATACAACATTATTTTAAACTATATATGTATAACTATATATAAATATTTGTGTAACTAAAAAATGTCTCTATAATTATATATAACTATATTTGTAAATATATATACATTTATGTATTAATATAAAAAAAAGCAAAAAAAAATTTTTTATAACGTTGTTTATATTTAAGTATAACTGCTTATAACTACTTGTATGAATAAATCTATATATAACTATATGTTTTAATTATATATACTTTATAATTTTATATATTATATGTAAAATAATATATAACTAGAAAAAATTGTATCTTATCATGTGTATAACTTTAAAAGTTTGAAGCATAATTATATTTAAATATTAAATTTACAGCTTATATTTAATATATATTTGTATATAGCAGTATATAAAAAAGTATTTTATTATATCTATACCTATACATTACTATATGTAATAAATATATAAAAAAAAAAATTAACAAATATATAACCTACATGTATAAATATATGTTTAACTATATGTGATATCTAAATGTATAATCACATATAAACTATTTTTATAATTACAACATACAACATTATTTTAAACTATATGTGTAAAACTATATATAAATATTTGTATAACTAAATAAATAAATAAATAAATAAATATATATATATATATATATATATATATAACTATAATTGTAACTATATATACATTTAGGTATTAATATAATTAAAGCAAAAAAAAATTGTATAACGTTGTTTATATTTATATATAACACTTATAACTACTTGTATGAATTATCTATATGTACCTATATGTTTAATTATACATAACTATTTATAACTATAATATATTATATGTAGAATAAGATATAACTATAATATTGTATCTTACTAAGTGTATAACTTTAAAGTTATATGCATAATTATATTTATATATTTTATTTGCAGCTTATATTTAATATATATTTGTATATAGTAGTATATACCAAAGTATTTTACTATATCTATACCTATACATTACTATATGTATAAATATATAAAATTAAATTAACAAATAAATAAACATACATGCATATATATACATTTAAATATATGTGTAACTAAATGTATAACCACATATATTCTATTTCACTATAAGAAAATTCCCATATAGTTAGGGACAATTTCGTAGCTAAATGGGTATTTTTCATCGCTAAAAAGGATATAGCAACGGATTAACAATTGATCATTTCCCTATCTAAAGTGCTGGTTACTAAAATTTAGCGAGGGAAAGTGTCCCTTGCTAAATATTTAATGATGGAAAATTCACTCGCTAAAAAAATATTTTACCTAGCTAAATTAGCTAGCTAAATGAGATTTTTCATCGCTAAACAAAAATAATGACGGAAGATTTCCAAGCTAAAGTGATGGTCATTGAATTTTAGAGACAGAAATAGTCCATAGCTAAATAAATTTAGCGACAGAAAATCCATTGCTAAAATAAACATTTCCATTGCTAAATTAGCTAGGGAATTTTCCATAGCTATTTTAGCAAGGGATTTTTCCTTTGCTTATTTATCAAGGAATTTTTCCCTAGCTATTTTAATTTCAAAACTTTTTGAGAATTTAATTTATTTTAAAATTTTTTAATTAAATAATTTAATAATTTTATATCAAAATTGAATAAAAAAGAATCTATAAATAATTTATAATAAATAAAAAATAAAATCATTTAATAACTTATTCTAATTCAATATTTTACATAATTGAAACTAAAAATAACAAAATTTTATTACATCTTATTCATTAATGTTTTTACCGACCGTTCATAAAGTATAATAAATCCATTTATTGACGTTGCTTTCTTTCCCTCTGCTCCTCCGATCACCATTTTTCTAGTGCGACAAAGTTGATGAGTCATGGCACGTAATGTCTTGAGTAAAACCATATCACTTATACAAGCTTTGTATGAAAAATAATACGGTATCATATCTGTAAGAAAATTAAACCACTTAGTCAAATTAAAATAAAAAAAATGTTATGTTTTGATAATATATAATCATGCTATATATATGTAAATATATACTAGCATTTCACTCATACATATATTACTATAGTATATGTACATAAAAACTATAGTATATGTCTACATTTATACTGACTACACATATACTCAGTATATATGTATATAAAATACTGTAGTATTATATATACATATATACCGACTTTATTCATATGTATATACCACATTTGTTGATGTTGCTACTGTTCCTGTTGTAGTTGCCACTCCTACTGCTACTTCTGTCACTACCATTGCCACTACTACTACTACTACTACTACTACTACTACTACTACTACTACTACTACTACTACTACTACTACTACTACTACTACTACCACCACCACTACCTCTACTGCTATCATTGCCTCTACTGCAGCCACTACTGCGGATGCCGCCGATGCCGCTATCGCTCCCGCCACCGCCACCACCACCGCCACCATTAGCTGATTGAGTGGATGTCGCCGTTGCACCCGCAGATGGTGTTGCAGCTGCTGTCGTAGCTGCCGCTACTGGCAAAAATACCGCCACCCTTGCTGCTGCCACTGCCTCCTCTGCCACTACTACCACTACTACCGCCACTATCGCTGTTGCCACTACCACTGCTGCTATCACTCCCACCAATGTTGTTGCCGCTGCTACCACTGCTGCCCGTACTATTGCTGCCAATGCCACTACCACCATTGCCACTGCAGTCGTAACCGCAGTTACTGCCACTGCTACTACTGCCATCGACGTCATCACCACCACCGTTGTTGCCGCCGCTTTTGCTGCCACAGCCACCGTACCCGCCGTTGTCGCTGTCACTGCCTCAGCCACTACTGCCACCGCTGTCACTATTGCAGCCACCACAGTAGCCGTCACTGTCACTGCCGTAGCTGCCGTGACCACCGCCACTGCCACTGCCATCATTACCACTGCTGTCACCGCTACCACCGCTACTACTAATAATAGGCTTTTACATACCTATAATAGGCTAAAACTCTACCCAAAAAATTTGAGAACACACAAAGATATTCACAAATATATAAAAATAGTTATTATAGACATGAACAAACACAAATTAAAGTTGATTGTCATACATCTTTGACAAAAATATAATTAAATAATATAATATTATTAAATGAAATTGAATAAAAACAAAAACTATAAATGAAAATTTTAAATTAAACAAAAAAAATTCATTTTTATCTTATTCTAATACAATATTTTATATAACTAAAACAAAAAAATAAAAAATTTAATTACTTCTTATTAATCAATGTATCTACTGACAGTGCATAAAGTATAATCTATCCATGCATTGACGTTGTTTCTCTCCCTCTACTCCATCGGCACCAACTTTCTGCTACGAAAAAGCTATCAGATTCTCGGTGTGTCATGTCTGTTGAAAAATCCCTTTACTTTTACAAGCTTCGTATGGGAAACAATGTGGTACCATATCTGTAAGAAATTTAAACCACTCAATCAAAAATTAAATAAAAAAACTATGTTTTTATAAATATATATTACCATAGTAAATATGTAGCTATATACTACATTTCACTCGTACATATATTACTATAGTATATGACATATAAACTATAGTATTATGCATACATATATATTGAGTACATATATACTCATTATATATGTACTTAAAATACTGTAGTATTATACGTATGTATATACTAACTATATACATACGTATATACTACATTTGTTGCCGTTGCTGTAGTTCCTGTTGTCGCTGCCGATCCTGATGCTGCTACTGCTGCTGCCCCTGCCGCTGTTGCTCTTGCCTCTACTGCTGCCGCTACTACCGCTGCTGCCACTACTGCTTGTGTTTCACCACTGCCGGTGCTATAGCCACTAATGCTGCTGCAGCCACTACTGGTGCTGCCGCTACTGTGTTGCTGCCTCCACTACTGCCACTGCCGCTGATGCCGTTGTTGCCTCATTGCAGCCATTATCACTACTGCCACTGCCGCTGCCATTGGCACTACTATCATTGATACCACTGCTAATGCCACTACCACCATTGCCGATGCTACTTCCATTGTAGCTATTACTGCCTGTAGCCACCGCTATCGCTACTGCAGCTACTGCTGCCTCTGCCGTCACTACCGCTACTGCCATCACCACCACTACTGAAAATTGTCTTTTATATACCTATAATTGGCTAAAACTCTAGCCAAAAAATTCAAAGACACAAAAACATATTCACAGATATATAAAAAAATTTTTAGACATGAGCAAACACAAATTGTTGATTATCATACAGCTTTAACAAAAATTCAAAAGATGTATAGCAATAATGGTTAGAGAGAGAGAGTGCAAAAATAAAATGTTTTGAGAATAATAAAGATAAGATAAGCTAGGCCTCCTTTTGATAAAGCTAATATCGGTAATATAGGACCCATGCATTAGAAGGACCATGGTAATGTCCGAATGCTTTGAATTAGAATTTTTTCTTGTATCTCACATAATGTGTCTTGCAAAGATTCATAATTAGGTTAATCAGAAAAGCAAAGAACAAAACTAGAATAAAAGAATTGAAACCTGCAAAAAAATATTATAATTATTTTCTACACATAGATAAAAATAAATAACAGTTCAGAAATAATTCTCAGACGAAATCATACTCATAATTTGTAGGGAATGCTAGCCTCTCCTGTGAGGTTTCATAGCTGGATCTCAAAATGCTATCTGTTGTGCCAATACCGCTAACTGTGACTCCATATAGGACATCTACTATTGCATTATATTCTTAATTTCTTTCATCTCATTATTCATTTCTTTAATTTCTTGCATTTCTTCCATCAAATTAGTATACTTCTCATCCTTTTGTTCTTAATATCATATATTTCTTCCTTCAAATGAGATATCTACTCATCATTCTTTTTCATTTTGGTCTCCATAACTACAATACATTCATTTGTTTCTAGTGCTTGTTATTCGACCACCTCATTGACCATTGCTGAGACATATGAATTAGAAGCACAACTGCTACAACAAAATGTCATTCCCTTAGAGTTGATTCCGTACACTCGCTGCTTCTTTTGCCCTCCTATGGCCTCCAAATAAAGTGGATCATAGTCAATTGGTTGAAGATTCATAGAACCATCAACTTGTTGATGAGCAGCTGTCACACGTTCCTCCATTAGATCCTGAGATAAAATAGAGAAAAAAACTATTCTAGATATATAAAAATAAAATAAATATTTTGCATTTCAAATAATTTTGTAATGTACTGTAGTTTTATAAAATCTAATTAATATCACAAATTCTTACAGAATCATCTGAGACTTGTTGTCAACATACTATTTAATTTATGCATCTTCCTAAAAATCTATAAAAATTTGGATCTCGACCCAATTCTCCAGCCTAAAATATGTTTTTATTAAGTCATAAAAAACAAATGATTAAAAAATGTAACAAAATTAATAAAACCATGCTAGAGATTTGATTTATTGGACTATTAGGACAACCAAAAAATATATAAATGTTTAGAATTTTAAAATTGTATCAAATCTCGATCGTGCTCAATGCTCGACTTTGACCCTCCTTTGTGTCGACATATTCTTGTACCTAGTCCAACTACCTCACTTCGTTGATTTTTCCTGTTAATATCTGATTTTTTTCTTCACATATGGCACCTCCCAATAATTAAGCCACTCAGGCCAGTCATCCTCGGATATAAAATCAGGCCTTTCTTTAATATTCTTCAATTTATGGACAATATCAAATTACCGTTGAGCAGCTTTGATCTCTCATAATGACTTTATCTTTCCATCAAATTTTGCTGCCCATGTGCACTGATTCTATATATAGAAAAATCATAAAAAATTTATATTAACAATAAGAACATAGTTATTTACTGCTTGAATAATAACCAACATAATAGTTAAGTAATTAGATAATTATTTTTCAATGCTTTTATTTTGTTATTTTTACCTAAATGTCATTAAAATATGACTCTTATGTCGATTCAGAAACTTTCTTCTAGGAGAATGCTTTAAATCAACCATTTTCTTGAAAGACATTGTAATTATAGTCGAACACTTGTGAGATGGAATAAAACTATACAAATAAATAAATAACAATGAAAACAAGCAAATCATAACAAAAAAAAACCACTAACAATAACATCAAAATTTTTTTTCAAGTCATTTTTCGTATTTCTTTTACCTCCGATCGACAATCTCAATTTCCAACTTTGCATTGACTGTAGAGGAAGGTACAATATTGATGAAGTTTGGTTTTGTAAATGGGGGAACATCAGTGTAAAATATGGTGTAGAAGATAGAGATGGATCAAAAGTGTGTGCAGGAAGCACAATGGATTATGGGCTTACATCTCATAAAGGTGATAATAGAGGTCTCAATGAAGGTAATGGTGATAGAAATGAAGATGGTAATTGTGATGTTGAAGTCTGGATATGGTGGCTATGAGATGGTACTGATTCTGCAACATGATGTAACATACTAGATGAATTTGGTTCATTTCTATGTTCACGTCCACCTCCACCACGGCCACGTCCTTTAGGTGCCATCTACTGTACAAAATAAAACATATAACAAATAATAGATATGATGAACAAGCATGCATTTTTGAATAAAACACACCGATAGATTTCAACAAAATATAAAGATTTTTAATAGTTTAATATTATAATAAAATTATAACAATTTAATTATCAGTATCAATGTCATCCCCCAATGGATCTTCTGATATTTCGTCTGATTATGATAGATGTTCGAACTCATCTTTAGATAGAAATTGTTCATCTTCAATTTCTATTATACCACCATTTGAATCACAAAAATATTCCGGATCTTCATCTACATTCACAGGCTCAATATTATTTATGTCATCTTCCTGGATGCCAGTGCAATATCTAAGTATGCACTTCTTTTTTGCGATGTTGGTACTTCAAATTTTGATCGAGCTTTGATTTTTAAATCACCCACCAATCTCTCTTATCATGAGATAAACTTGGATATGTACAATAATATACTTGAGTGACTTGAACTGCCATAATAAATGGCTCATATCGATTATATCTACGTTTATCGTTAACATCCACTAGCTTATAATTCGAATGAATCTTTGTACCCATTTCATGTAGGATCAAACCACTCGCACTGAAATAATACAATCCTGTTAGTTTTGAGTCTAGGATACTCCAATTCAATAACTTCTTTGAGTTGACCATAATAATTAATCTCATATGCACTATAACCTGAGCCTTTAATGCATACACCACTATTCAATGTTGTTTTAGAAGAACCTTGTCCGATTGTGTGAAATTTATATTCATTAACAAAATACCGAGGATAGGTTGTCACATATCTAAACGGGCCTTTACTTAGATTCGGAATGAAAATATTTGAATCTCCATTTGAAGGATCAATTGCCTGTGACATAAATTAAAAAATTATATTAACAAATAAAAGATACTAATAAATTAAATAATTCAAAAATTTAAAATATAATAATTCTTACAAAATTTTTTAACCAATTCACAAATTCAGTTTCTAAGATATAATCGACATCATTGCTGAAATTACTGGTTGCCTATATTTTAACTACTCAACATAAATGCTGTAGAAATATAAAATGAGAAAGAAAAATATATATCAATTTTTAATAATTCCTATTAAAGATAAAATTAAACTATGATTAAATATTCAACCATTTTGGATATACATACTCAATATATGGTGCAACCTCCTCACAATTAAGTTAAACGTAGCTCGAGTTGCTTTGTACCCTTCATCTGTTATACATCTTTTCATTGCTCTTCCAAATTCTCTTCCAGGGTGTTTGAAGATAGATAGTTTGTCCATAGACACATCTTCTACCTTCACATGACCTTCATCATTCCGCGGCACATTTCTATTCTTTGTATTGACATGATCCTCAAAATAATAAGAACAAAATGATGATGCTTCTTCTACTAAAATGCATTGCAAATTGAACCTACAACTTTTGACTTGTTTCTAACATTCAATTTCAACTTAAGAAGATACATACAATCACAATGCTATGCTTCAATTATATTAAATTATAATATTACGTTATGTACGAAATAATAAAACAGCAAATTATATGTATTTACCTCTAAAAAAAATACATCCACATGTATTGCACTGGCCCTGCTATCCTTGCTTCATATGCCAAATGGACCGAAAATGCTCCATTAAGTCAAAAAAAAACTCGGTGAGAATATTCGTTCAAGCTTAGAAATAATAAGTTGAATGTCATTCTCCAGCCTCACCATGTCATCTATTTTGATTTGGTTGTAGTTAGTTTTGAAAAACAAACTAAGTTCTATAAGGACCTTCAAAACACTTAGGGGAAGTAATTCATGGAATAAAAATGGTATTAATCTCTGCATAAATACATGACAGTCATGGCTTTTCATTCCAAATAACTTAAGATTCTTCATATCCACGTATCTACCCATATTTGACACATATCCATGGGAATTTCAAATTTTTAACCAATTCACACAATATCTGTCTTGCCTTCTTATCAAGTGTTTAGCAAGCTTTAGAAAATTTTTTATTGCCTCATTCAGTTTCAATTCAGGACACCGACAGTAATCATTCAGCTCTTGGCTTGATTTTAAAGTTTGTTTTATTTTTCCATCTACATTAAGGATAGTGTTGAAAACAGTGTCGAATACATTTTTTTCAATATGCATTACATCAAAGTTATGATGAATTAAATTGGACTTCCAATATGGGAAGTCCCAAAATATACTACGTTTCCTCCAACCAAATATTTTGCCTATTGGTCCATTACTTTCAGACACATCCTTTTTAGTTACCTTCTTCAAACCCAACCTCTGAATCTCTATCATAATATCATCTCCTGGATGAACTACTGGTGCACCTATCATAATAGTTTAATTTTTTCGAAATGTAGTTCAATTTCTTCGAAATGGATGATTTATAGGCAGAAACTTACGATAGTTATCAAACCATGACTATTTACTACTAAATTGAGGGTAAATGCATCAGAATTTGCCATGCAATATGGGCATGTGAATCATTCTGTAGACTCCAGCCAGACAATATTGAATATGCAACAAAGTCACTTACTATTTACATAAGGGCTGCCCGCATAATAAAATTTTGCTTCTTTGAGATATCATATGTATTCATGCCAACATCCCACATGATGATTTAACTCTGCAATAAGAGGCTGCAAGAAAACTTCCAGCATGTCTTATGGATTTTTTGGCCCTGGAACCAATATTGACAAAAACATGTATTGCTCCTTCATACACAATCAGAGACAAGTTATAAGGTGTCACTATCACTGGCCATGTTGAATACTATTGTCCAGATTGCCTAAATGGCTGAAATCAATCAGTGCAAAGACACAATTTCACATTTCGACTTTCTACTGCAAAATCTTGATGTATATTATTAAAATGGTACCAAGCAAGTGAATCTGATGGATGACGCATTACCCTTCTTCAACCTCATGCTCAGAATGCCACCTCACATCATTTGCTATAGCATTTGATACATATAGTCTCTGTAATCGAGTAATTAATGGAAATTAATACATCTTCTTAAAGAAAACCTTTAATTTTTGTTGCATATCTACAACACAAGGTGCCTTCTTAAATCGAGGATGATCACAAAACTTATAGCTAATTAAATCACTATCACCACCCCAATATAACATACAACCATTTAAACAACAATCAGTTTTTTCCACTGGTAGACCCATTCCTCATAGTAACTTCTTAGTGTTGTAAAAGTTATTAGTGATCAAATTATTATCCGGAACAATCTCCTTCATAGGTTTTACCACCTGATCAAATAATTTCTCAGACATATGATTTTCTAACTTAATGCTCATAAGTTAAGCTACAAGTGACAATTGCGAATGTTTTTACAACCAGGACACAACTCTTTATCTGCAGCTTTAAGCATTTCATAAAATTTCTGAGCTTCAGGATTAGTCTTCATCCATGTTATCCATATTGAAGTCAGCACCATCAGCTTTCGTGATCATTTTATGGAATGTGTTTGATGGTTCTTCACTACAAGCAAATGATTCAGTACCCTCATTTTGCTCAATATTAGAGCCATTGTACTTTCCCCATGATAAATCCAAACAAAATAATTTGGCACAAAGCCATATTTAGCCAAATGGTATCTCATTGTGTTTGCATCACGAAAAGGAATATTGTGACACTTGCAATGATTACATGGATACTTGATTATTTCTCCTTCCATAAATCTCGATTGACTACGTGCAAAATTGATGAAAGTTTCAAGCCTAGTCAAAAAATCTTTATTCAAAAATTCATTAATAAACATTCTGTACATCCATTGATGATTGAACTCATTTTTCCCTATTTTATATACAAAAAATAATGCCCATTCATTATTTTGAATAAAACTTTCTATTACTTCAAAATATACAAATAATTAAATAAAATTATTATAGATGAATATTTAAAAATTAAATATCATGAATATCGAGGCAATGCATTTGTAGAATCTACATGAATAGATAAAGTAATTTTTAACACGATAAAGATTAATATATATCATAGTAATACTAGATAAAGGAAGCAAAATATGATAATACACAAGAAAGGAAAGCAAAAAAGAAAGACATTTAAAGTTTGAAGGAGGAGAGGGGGAGGGAGAGAAGAGAGAGAGAAGTGGGGAGAGGAGGGGCAGAGAAATGGGGAGAAGGGGGAGATAGAGAGAGGGGAGAGGGAGTGAGAAGGAGGGAGAAAGAGGGGGAGAGAAATGGTGAAAGGGAATGGAGGGAGAGGGAGAGAGAGGGATAGAGAGAGGGGGAGATGGAGAGAGAGAGAGAGAGAGAGAGAAAGAGGGAGAGAGAGAGAGAGGGAGAGAGAGAGAGAGGAGAGAGAGAGAACATGCAAGAAAGAAGAGCAAGAAAGAAAATAACAAGAGAGTGTGTCACTTAAAGAAAAAGAGGAAGAGAGTGACAAAAAGAATTAGAGAGGGATAGAGACACATAGAGAGGGATAGAGAGACACATAGAGAGGGCAGTGTTATAATGAAGAATTATATAAAAGAAAATAAAATTTTTTCAGTACGAACCTATCAGATATTACATCTTTTATTATACATAAGTTCATATTTGAGCCTAAGGCCCAAGGGCTGGGGTTAGGTAAGAGTACGACCCTTATTTGTACTATACCATATATGAGCCTGATCAATAGACACTCCCATGCTATGTGCTTACATATTGGATATTATATCTTTAGCCATTTTATTTCAAGTTAGTGCAACAAATTAGTATTATCCCATATATAATTATATGTTAGTATACATATAGTAAATGTAGTTATAAATATTTACATATAGTTAAACATAATTATATATAGATATATGCATACAAGTAGTTATAAGTAAATATATAAATAAATATATACAAATTTATAAATAATTATATAGATTTACATATATATATACATAATTAAAAATAAAGTTATATTTATTTATATAGAGTTTTTTATAGTTATACAAATATTTATATATAATTATATACATATAGTTAAACATTATGTTGTATGTTATATACATATAATTATAGATATAGTTACATGTGGTTATACATACAGTTACACGTATAGTTAAACTTATATTTATACATGTATGTACATATATTTTTTATATAATTTCATATATTTATACATATAGTTATGTATTGGTATGGATATACTAAAATATATTTTTTTATACTGATATAAAAATGTATATTAAATATATGTTATTAATTATATATTTAAATATAGTTATGTATAAAGTTTTTATTGTTTTACATATAGTAAGATAGAATTATTTATATTTATATGTTATTATACATATAATATATATACTTATAAAAATTTATATATCGTTAAACAATTAGTTATATATATATATATATATATATATATATATATATATATCATACGTGTAGTTATATTTAGTATACATAAATATATACAATGTTATAAACAAATATAAAGATTTACATATATGTATACATATATGTATAAATAGTTAAAAATATAGTATATATTATAATTATATAAGTTTTATTTAGTTTTACAAATATTTATATATAGTTATACACATATAATTAAATATATAGTTTTATGATTTCATACATATAATTATAAATATAGTGCGTGTGGTTATACATATAGTTACACATATAGTTATACTTATATTTATACATGTATGAATATATATTTATTCATATAATTTATATATTTATACATTTATTTATGTATAGGTATAGTAAAATACATTTTATATATTAATATATACAAATGTATATTAAATATAAGATGTAAATTATATATTTAAATATAGATATATAAAACTTTTATAGTTATATATATAATAAGATACAATTATTTATAGTTATATGTTATTATACATATAGTATATATAGATATTAATATTTTTATATATTTAAACATATAGTTATATATAAATATATTTATTCATACAAATAGTTAAACATAAATATATAAAGTTATAAATAA
Source organism: Sapria himalayana (assembly GCA_029783825.1). Taxonomy (NCBI): domain Eukaryota; kingdom Viridiplantae; phylum Streptophyta; class Magnoliopsida; order Malpighiales; family Rafflesiaceae; genus Sapria; species Sapria himalayana. Next base: position 808 of record JAREIK010004220.1, on the reverse strand, counting down.
ATATATAGATTTACATATATGTATACATAGTTATAGATATAGGTATATTTAATTATATAGAGTGTTATATAGTTATACAAATATTTATATATAGTTATAGAAATATTTATATAATTATACACATATAGTTAAATATAATGTTGTATGTTATTATACATGTAATTATAAATATAGTTACATGTGGTCATACATATAGGTACACATATAGTTATACTTATATTTATACATGTAGATATATATATATTATATAATTTTATATATGTATACATATAGTTATCTATAGTATATATATGGTAAAATACATCTTTCATATACTAATATATAAAATGTATATTAATATTTGTTGTTAATTATATTTTTAAATTAGTTATGTATAATATTTTAAAGTAATACATATAGTCAAAGATATATATTTATCATTATATGTTTTTATACCTTTGGGATCCAAAGGCAAAAATACACAAAATGGAAAACAAACAAGTTTGACTTACAACAGATCAAAACAATGTAAATGCGGTCTTGTATTTCAGGCGTGCAATATATAAATATAAATACAATTTGAATCTCTATAGAAATAGATGATGTCATCCAAATAACTGAACAAAACTCAAGAAAAATAGGTAAAAATTAGATCCACATTCAATATGTCAACAATGTTTGCTAATCCTGCTAAAATTATTTATGATTTGCTGGCAAAGTAATTGGAAATCCAATCAAGATCATCGTAGAGGCCCTCTCCTGAGGTAGCACAGGTGCTGGATGTGCCAACAGTGTTGGAGAAGAGAGTGAAGTCCTAGCTTGTTAGTAA
>JAREIK010004219.1:0-21898 GCA_029783825.1 Sapria himalayana | reverse complement strand
CTACTATATATCTCTCTCTCTCTCTCTGTTTATTTATATCTATATATCTATCTATCTTTCTATATATATATATATATATATATATATATATATATATATATATATATATATATATATATATATCTATCTATCTATCTATTTGTTATCTATCTCTTTATCTACCTGTCTATCTAAATATCTATCTATCTATATGTCTATCTGTCTATCTATCTATTTATCTATATATCTATTTATCTATCTTTCTATCAACATATCTATCTATCTATCTGTCTATCTAATTACATATCTATATGTCAATTTATCTATCTAGATATTTATATATCTATCTATCAATCAATTTTTCTATTATATTTGTCTTTCAATCAATCTATCTATTTTTCTATCTATTTGACAATATATTTTTATGTCTTTATGTCTATCTATCTGTCTATCTATCTATCAATCTATATATCACTCTATCTATTCGTTTGTTTATTTTTCTATCTATATGATATTAATATGTTTATCTATTTATCTAAATTTTTATTTATCTATTTGTCAATCTATCTTTCTATCTATATATCTATCTTTCTATATATATATATATATCTTTCTTTCTTTCTATCTGTCAATTTATCTTTTATCTATATATTTATGTACCTATTTGTGTATATATATATAATATATATATTTATTTATTTATTTATCTGTCTATCTATTTATCTATATATCTATCTATCTATGTATCTGTCTATCTATCTTTCTATTTATATATTTATTTCTCTATCTATAATTCTCTCTATTTATATGTTTATCTATTTGACTATCTATCTGTCTATCAATCCATCTATCTGTCAAATAATATCTCAATCTATCTACCTATCAATCCATCAATCTATCTTTTTGTCTATAAAACACTATATCTCTTTCAATCAGTCTATCAATATGTCTATACATCTATATTTCAAATTGTCTATCAATCTTTCTATCAATATATATATATATATATATATATATATATATATATATATATATATATATATATATATATATATGTCTATCTATTTGTTTATCAATCAATCTATTTATACATCTATGTATTTTTCTTTCTATCTCTCTATATATTTGTATATCTATCTATCTATCGATATATTTTTATATTTATCTATCTGTTTTCTATCTATCTTTTTATCTACCTATCTTTTTATTTATATATATATATATCTATTTGTCTATATATCTATTTATTAATCAGTATATATATATATATATATGTGCGTATGTATCTATCAATCTATCTATTTGTCTATCTATCTTACTATCTACATATCTATCTATCTATTTCTCTATATATTAATCTATCTATCTAATTGCATATCTATATGTCAATATATCTTTCTAACTATCTATATATCTATTTGTCAATCAATCTATCTTTCTATTATATTTGTCTATCAATTTATATATTTATCTCTCTATTTTTTATCTTTTTGTCAATATATTTGTCTGTTTATAAGTCTATTGTTGTGTTTATCTATCTATCTATATAGCAATCAATCTATCTATTTGTCTATCTTTATATATATATATATATATGTATTTTAATTTGTCTCTCTATATATCTAACAATATTTTTATATTCTATTTGTAAAAATTTCAGTCTATCTACATGTATATCTATCTATCTTTCGATCTATGTATCTATCTATCTATTTATCTTTCTATCTATCTATTTGTGTATCTCTATGTCAATCAATCAATCTATCTATCTATCTGTCTGTCTGATTATCTATTAATCAATCTATCTATCTTTCATTTAATAAATCTATCTATTTATATGTCTATCAAACTGTTTATCAATCTATCAATCTATCTATCTATCAATCTATTAATCTATCTTTCTATATATATATATATATATCTATCTATATATCTTTTTTTCTCTAAATTTGTCTGCCTATCAATTTTTCTATCTGTATAATTATCGGTCAATCTTCTTGGCTATCTATCTTTCTATCAATGTGTATATCTAGGTATCTATCTATCTATTTACCTATATATCTCACTATCTATCTATCTAACTTTATGTATATCTAGTTTTGAATCTATCTGTCAATCAATCAATTAGTCTACAACACTACAAGAAAATATCAATTTAGCTATGGAATTTTAGCTAGGGATCAAACCTTAACTAAATTGCAGGGGATTAGCTAGGGAATAGTAAGGGATTGATGATTTTTTTATGAAAAAAAAATAGCAACGGATTAATGATGGATTAGCGAGAAAAAATTATTTGAAAATTTCGCTAAAGAAAAGTGGAGGATATAGTGACGGATTTAGCGATGAATTAGCGACGGAAAATTTTTGTAAATTCCGCTCAAGAAAAGCGGAGATTTTAGCAACAAATTTAGCGACGAGATATCCATTGCTAATAAAACCTTTCATTTAGCAATGAATTTATTGACGCAATATCTCTTGCTAAAAAAATTTTTAATTTAGCGACGAAGTTTCCCTTGCTAATAAAATCCTTGATTTAGCGATGGATTTTATGACGGATATTCCCTTGCTAATAAAATCCATGATTTATCGACAGATTTAGCGATAGATTTTTCCTTGATAATAAAATCAATGATTTAGCGATTGATTTAGCGACCATTTTTCTCTTGCTAATAAAATCTATGATTTAGCGATAAATTTTTCCTTGCTAATAAAATCCTTGATTTAGCGACGGATTTAGCTATGAATTCTCACTTGCTTATAAAATCCTTGATTTAGTGACGGATTTAGTGATCGATTTAGCGATGGATTTTCACTTGCTAATAAAATCTATGATTTAGCAACATATTATCCATTGCTAATAAAATTCTTGATTTAGCGATGGATTTATGTTTTGGAGTACTCCCCTAGAAATATTTTAAAATATGAAACTAATATTTTAACATTTGAAAAAAAGCATGGAACTATAAATAAATTCGAAACCATTGCACTCGAATCCATAAATCCTAAACTACCCTCGCCCATCTTTCATGCCCCTCACTCTCGTTCACTCCCATACCCCTCGCCCTTGTCCTTATTCCTGCCCCTCACCCGTTACCATTTGCTCCTCGTCCTAGCCCTTGCCCCTCACCTGTCACCCCTTGCCCTTCACCCATCACCCCTCGCCCCTCTTCCCTCACCTCTCTCCCCTCGCCCCTCTTCCCTCACCCCTCACCCCTCGCCCCTCTCTACGAAATCCACCGAGATCCATGGAGGAGCTCTATTGAGCTCCGTCGTGGAGTTCTTGGAGGGGGGGAAGGGGCTAGGAAGAGGGGCAAAGCCGAGGGGCAAGGGCGAGGGGCAAGGGCAAGATGTAGTGGAGAGGGGTGACGGTAGTTTATGACTATGAATTCAAGTGTCTAGATTTTTTATTTTTTTATGTTTGGTGTCTTTTTTTTTAATATTAAAAGATCAGTTTAAATTTTTTAAATATTTTAGGGGATACCCCAAAATAGAATTTCACCTTAAAATAATAATATTGGTGAATCTTAAAAATAACACAAACTTATTAATGACTAATCTCTTAACAACATAGTTCACTCGATCATCTTCTAAATCTATTTCATATCATTGAACATGAATGACTCATTTCAAGGATGAATCTTTAGTTACCCATTTCTTTGATTGAACAAGCTTCTCTGCCCAATTCACTTTTTATAGAATTCAGTTCATTCGCGTACTTTGTTATTTATTTTGCGTATTCAAGTTGAAAGGTTCATTTTTAGTATTCAAGCTGAAAGGTTCATTTTTAGTATTCAAGCTGAAAGGTTCATTTTTAGTATTCAAGCCGAAAGGTTCGTTTTAAGTATTTAAGTCTAAAGCTTTGTTTTAAGTATTCAAGTTGAAAGGTTCATTTTTACTATTCAAGTCCACCAAATCTTACACTCATGGTGCATCTTAGCATTCTTCTGGCGTTTAAAATCATTTTGTTCCATACATTTCATTATCAATTTCAGTTTTCATTGGGTTACATTTACCCCATAGTTTCACAATCTGCACAATTTTTTAAATCGTATCTGTATATGATTGTTTATGAACTATGATTTTCATTGGATCTTATTTTGTTCCACCTGAAAAACTTGTTATTCCATTTTCTTTGTATAGAATCTATTAATTCTATGTCACGACTATTTTCATTTAAACTTTGATTGTTAAATGATTTTCTAGAAGTTTGTAATCAGTTGAAGAATAGTTGATTGATTTAGTTCTGATGACTACTTTTTTTACTAGTCATCCTGACTTTTCCCTATTAGATTATGATTAAAGTTATCAATTTATGGAAATTTTGATTTTTGGTAGATTGTATTTGGTTTATTTTCAGTTAATTATTTAAATGATTCTGCAAATTAATCAAAATCAAGCTGATTTTTTCGTGTTATTTGTAATTCACTCAATGTTGTTATGGTCATGGTCATTTTTTGTCTCATAGTCTTTTCAACCAATGATGGTCAGTAGTACAATAGTATGATGGACATGAATGATATTTCGGTAATCCTGCAACACCCATGCTTTCAGCAATAAAGATTGTGATTTATGTACGGGGGGATATCAGAGTTGGCAAACAGGAAGAAATGGAAAAGAGTGTTAATTACGAATACCAAAACCACTTCGTCCAGAGCTCTTTGAATTCCCAGCTGGTGCCAATGCTTGGTGGTTGGATATATCATGTGGCAAAGAGTATACTGCTACTGTGGCTTCTGATGGGTCACTTTTTACATGGGGTTTGCTTTCTTTTTGTTTATTCAGATATTTCTACAAATGATTCATTTTTTTTTAGCTAGCAAAACAATGTGGAGGTTGAAAATTTTGTTCATGTTAAACTATTGAACAGAAATGTCCCATACATTTTATTAATCTAAAAGGTGAATACGTGATACAAAAAAATATATGGAGTGTTTTTATACAAAACATTTCACTAATATTAAATACAAGCTGAAATGTAAATACATATTTGAAATTAAATAAAATTAATATGATAATCTAACATTTTTATTTAAACTAATGCATAAATATCTAAAATACAAGATTTGAAAAAAAAAATGAAAATTATTACTAAAATATAGTTTTTGGTATATATCTCAAGATTGATTGGTGGTAGGACTATCAGCAAAAAGGATTAATTATCATATATATATTTTTAATGCAAAGATAATTTACATTTAAGTTCTTTGTATAATCTTGAAAGATTTAAATGGAAGGTATATATTTGGCTTGTTAATTTTCATAGTAAAATATAATAAGATGAAAGCAGAAAAGTATATATTTTAAGAAAGTATTTGATCAAAAAAAGTTTACATATAATTTCAAGTATTATCTTATGGTTCATTTATACTTGTATCTAAAAATATTGATATGTTTTTTATTGTCAATAAATAATTGGTTAATTAGAAAATATGCACAACTAGATTCTGAATAAATATGATTAACTAGAATCTGAATAATTAGTCATTTTTATCACTATAGTTTTATATTTGTTGGATATTTAAATTTTTTTAATTATTCTTTTATATTAGAAGATTCAACAAAAATATCAATGATAGCTTAAAGATTGACCCTTGTTTTAATTAGTGTCTTTGGTAATTACTTTGATGCATATCTTTTATTTAACAAGCAAAAATAAATGGGTAGCCTATCTCATCAAATAATATAACATTAAATATAATAGTTGAATAAAACTACAACACATATTTATGATTAGTTTTTCCCACCATCTTACTCAAAATTCTTGGGTTATACATTTAGTAGGAGTCAATACTCATGTTTTAAGTGATCACATACGTTTTTGTTTAGTCTTAAGTCTTTAATATTGTTTTAGGCTTTTAGACAGTGACATTGTTGTAATGACCATGGGGCATGACAATGCTAATGTTGTTCTTTTTTTGTCATGTATTTTTTTGTATATGAGTTTTGTTAGAATGATGTGATGGACCATGAGGTATATTGATGCCTCAACTATCAATAAGAAAAATTGACATCACATCAATTAAATAATATTTATTGATTAAGAGGTATATCAATGAGAAAAATTTACTACAATTTCTTATCATTCACAATATGAGAATGTTAGGAGCGATATATGTCATTTGATTTAGTAAGATATTTAGGCTTTTTGTAGGGTGATTATACATGATAGTTTGAGATATTTTATTATTTTTATTAATAATTATATTAGATATATATTATTTTTTTATCATCTCTTATCATTCTCTCTCAGATTCATCTCATATTTTTCCTTGACTTATTATGTTCCTTGGGATTAGAGTAGATAAGACTTTTCCATAACATTAAGAATATAGCAATTGGTAAAGATATCTCGGGGTGTGTATCTGATATTCCTATAGTACTAGATATATATAGTTATTGATTTAAAAACAAGATTTGAAATTTTGTTTATGATTATAAATTTTATGGAAAATAAAAATGGAGTTTGATTGCAACATGAAAATATTAAGATGATTAGAACATTATGTTTGACGTATGAAAAGAACATTATGTGTTAATGGCAGTGTCATTTGTCTTTATGGCAGATGTATGGTGTGTCAGTGTCATTTGTTTCTCTTATTGAACCTATGTGTTTGGATGAATTAGAAAAGTAAAAACATAAATTGAATTTTGAGATTGTAGTTGCTAATGCTAACCATAAAATTTAGTTTATGGGACAAAAAATGAGTATCATAATAATGGTCATAAACATGAACCAAATATTATCTCCTTGAGTGGTTTTTGATTTTTTAAACATCCTATTTTTCAACTAATTTAATGGGAGTGTATGAAAAGAACAAGAGGTAATCCTAAAGCAAGATATGGGTTGCAATAACTCAGTTCTCTTTGTTTAGGCCATAAATTATTAGTGAAGATTTTAATGTTTTAGTAAGAATGAAAGAATAATTAGTGAGGAATGGTGTTAATCTATGTTCTTCTCTAGAATTTGTAGCTTGTGTAGTAGGATGTGAGTTAGTATATTTGAATGTTTTTGATAATTAATTCACGTTGTATAATTAGAGAGAGGATAGTCACAAGATGTGATTTTGACTTGATATAATGCTATGTAATATGAAATGATCAGATAAATGAATTATTTTACCACTCATTAATCTCAATAGTGCCATTTAAAACTTATTTTAAATGTATAATGTGCTAGTGTCGTTTGTCTTCCTTAGTAAACCTAAATATCTGAATGAATTAGAAAAGTTAAAACATAAACTGAATTTTGAGGTTGTTGTTGCTAATGCTAACCATATAAATTAGTTTATGGTACAAAAAATGAGTAGGATAATGATCTTAAATATAGACCAAATATTATCTCTTTCAGTAATTTTTGATTTTTTGAACATTCCACCTAATGTCCTCTTTGTCTGAACTATAAATTATTAGTGGAGCTTTTAATGTTGTTGTATGAGTAGAATAAAAATTAGAGGGTTTTATTTTGCATTTCTCTCTAGAATTTGTGAATTGTATAATTGAATATTAGTTAATATATTTGTAAAATTTTAATAATAAATGCAAATGGTATAATGAGAGTGTGGATAGTCATCAAATGTGATTCTAATTAGATTTCATAATACATAATATGTAATGGTTATATAAATGAAATATTTTATTAGTTTTGCATCTTAGTAGAGTAAATTTGGATATTACACATTTGATCTTTAAAGTAAAGGACTAAAAGGCAACATCAACATGAGATGATTTATTTTTTTGAAAAGCATAAAATGATTAATTAGATATCATGTGCTAGCACTTATGGAATGAATTAGAAAGCTGAAAGAAAGAACTAATATTTAATTGCGATAATTTCAGCATTTCTATTACAAATGAGTGTTCTTAGTTATTTTTCAAAAGAAGTGGTGTCAACAAATAAATTCTTATTCAATTGGATGTTGTTTTTACTATTCTTAGATTGTAGCTAATATTAATTTTTATATTTATGAGAGTTTTTTTATTTTATGCTTAATATTTTTGAGTGTATTTATTTTATTTAAGATTTTTTAAGATAGTGAGAAGATGACTATTTGTGTTATAAAGTCTGCTTTTGTTAAGTACTGTAATACTTAGAAAAGATATATATGTTACTTATTAGAGGCCATTAAATATTATTATGAGTGTGAATATAATATTCTTTAATGATAAATTATTTTTCAATGACTCTATCTTAGAGCTATTTGGACTCCATAATGATAAGATTATTTCATTACAATGTAACAATTATTTTAACTTCTATCTTTGCGTCTGATACTAATAGCAAAATTAATTTTGAAGAGAGTAGTGATGCTTTTCTTTCAGGTAGGAAAAGGAGCATAGTATAAGTGTTCTATCATGATATAATTATTTCATTGAGTGTAACAACTATTTTAACTTTATCTTAGAGATTTATTATGATGCTTTCTGCTAGGAAAAGGAGCATAGTATGAGTGTCCTATTGAATAAAAACATGAGAAATTTTTGAAAACTTGATGATCTTGACCTAGAGGTATGTACTTGATAGATATATCAATAACCTTCTCCATATTAGACTTGCCCACATTAGATGATTTAATTTGAAATAGTGAATTGGACCTTTCTATTATACTATAGAAAAAACTAAAGATATGTTATGTTAGGCACTTAGTATTACTTATATTTTCTTATTTTTATTTTGATATTATATATTTTAATTTTTTGTCCTTTCTTAATAATTACATGATCCTTGATATTTTTTTCTAGATTATTAGTCATTAAAGTTGATATATTATATTGGTTGAACTTAATGCAATGACATCTAATTATACTGATGATTTTATTTTGAAATTTTTAGGTAAGATTGCAATAGAATGCAATTGGGCATTTTCATTGAAGACTGGGATTGAATTGAAGGTTGATTGACTTAATGCTAAGTTGATAGCTAAGAGATATACAAAAAAAATAGAATGATTATTGGGATATGTTTTTTGTGACTAAGGTGATTGCTATTAGATTATTATTTTTTATTATTATATGTTTTATGTAGATTGTATATCAGTTAAATATGATGAATATATTTATTCATAATGATTTTAAGGAAGAGGTGTTTATACATCATTCGTCAGAATTCACTATTTTTTGGAACATATACATGATTGGTAGACTAGAAAGGTTATTTATTGATTGAAATAATTTTATAGGGTATAGTTTAATATATTCTCTTTAGCATTCATTACTTTTGATTTTATGAAATATGTGTTAGGTTATTCTTATTTCTATCAAAATAAATCAAGAGGATAAGATGTGAAGTTATTAATGTATGCTGATATTTTGTTTATAGATAATTATCATCTGGGGTATATTGAAATTGAAATGGTTCATATAAGTTGAGTTCTAAATAAAGAATTTGAGATATTTTAGATATTTCATGAGTATTGAGATATAATTCCTTCTTTTGAGGAGAATTGCTTTAAATATTTTGTCTGATTTTGATATGATTGAATATATGCTCATGGGCTTACTACTTGATCTGAGTGTAAACCTATTCATATTTACTTGTTTCTCAGTTGATTCTATTAGACATAGTATAATTGTATGAAAGTTAAACTACCTGATGATGATTAAAGAGTAATGCTTAGAATCTCATAGACATACTAATATGTGTATAGTTATGATTTTCATGTTTCTAAAGAGTATTCTAGAACATGAGATATCATTCAGAGATGAGTGATATAGTCGGATAGAGGTCTACACAAATTCTAGTTGAACTCAAATGATTAAAAAGAAAATATCTATTATATAATTTTATATTTTTTTATAGAAATATTATTTCTTAGAAAAGTAAGTGGTATATCATGATTTTTAGATTTAATGTAGATACAAAGTATGTATTTATGACATTGATTGCTTATGAGATCCAGTGGATCAAACATTTTTTTGGAAGAGTTCTATTTACTAATTTAGATGTTTATAATGCTTTATTATAATAATTAGACAACTTGATATTGATGCTTATTTGATATTCAATGACTAAATAATATATATTTAGATCGATTGTACTTTAATGGGAAAAAATCTAGGATAATTTGAAAGTAATTATATACATACATATAAATGAAAAAATTGTAGATATTTCATGAATGAGCTCAAACAATAATGTTTTTTTCTCTTTTTCTAGTTGAGAATTTGTGACATATACATGCTAGCTTAAAGTGGTTGTGTTTGAGGTTTAATTTAATGTGTAAGCATATTTATTTATTTATTTTTTTTCTTGTTAGATTTATATATTATATAAGAGCACATGACATGTGAGTTATCACAACTGTATATATATTTATTTTTAAAAAAAAAATGAAAAAATATATTTATTTTTCTTTTTCTCCTTCTCTCCCTGGTTATAACCGAAACTCTTACCAGTTTTTGTCTATAATAGTGATGAATCAAGCATTTTCATTGTTGATAGTACCAATTAATGCTAGTCATTGATGGTGTTGGGTAATAATCAATGATTGTTGCTGTATGTTGCTGGTTAATGGTGATTACTCTATGTTGGCAATTGTGCTTCCACATTTATGATTTTAAGATACAGAAGAATAAAGAACAACAAAAACAACAAATGATTTATATTCAATTTACAATCCAAGCATGAGAGAATAAAAAATAGAATAGAACCCACAAAAGAAACGCACAAAATAACATGGTTCGCTAGTTGCTCAGTACAACTAGCTACATCCACCAAAAAATACTTATGTGTTACAAATTAAACCAAATCAGAAGTCTTAGAGTATGTGCATCATAGAAATAGTCGTGATAATTTGCGTGGAGAGAGAGAGAGAGAGAAGATGAATAGTTCCAGATCACAAAAATAGTAACCCGAAAAAATAAAATAAAAACATTTTATGTTAAAAATTTTTCGGTTCAATTAACCAGAGCGGGTTGAATCATCGGATGGGTCAGGCTCTACTTCAAAAATTTCTTCGACCATGACCAGACAACGAGACCTTCATTATTGTGTTACTACTGTATTCCCAACCTTTTAATATTTCCTTTCCTGCATTTACATGAAAATATTAAAATAGAAATATTTGGTTATACAAACATATTATTAAAACAAACTATATACAACATTCTAGGTTGAAGTAAATAGTGATGTTTGGGCCCTGTTATGTTTCATATGTGATATCAATTTGAAATGTTGAATAATAATTAATCATTTCATTTTTGTCAAACATAAATATTTAATATAAAAAATTATTTGGAGCTTGAAGCAAGTGGTATGCTTCTACTTGTATGCATGTTATTTTATGGAAATTGAAATGTATACATTATAACATATGTTTTCTATTTTCTCATTTTATTCCATAGGATTGTATATGATATTTTAGAATATTGATGGGAAGTTCTACAAAATCAAAAATTAATTGGACAAATAATTGGACAAAATTGTAGTTTATGCTTGTTTCATTTCTCCCTCATAATAATCAAACAAATACCCCCTTTACTATTTTGTTCTTATTATGTTCAAGTGTACTCGTTCATAACTTTGCACATATTTAGGCTCTTATATGTTCAGATATTTGATTAGGTAATAATGAATTTGGTCAATTGGGTGATGGCACTGAAGAGGGTAAAATGCACCCATGAAAAGTGAAGTAGTTAGAGGTAGAGTTTGTAAAATCTGTGTCATGTGGAGTGCATTGTACTACTGCTATTGTAGAACCTTGTGTAAATGGTGGTACCATCTCGACGAGCAGACTTGGGTTTGGGGTCAAAATCAGGTAGGGCAGAGTCAGCTCTAGTATGTTTCTTTTGTGACCCATGAATGTTCGAGTCAATTTGCATGCACCTCGACTAATCCTAGGTAAGTATGAGCTGATACATTTCCGTCAATTCAAAGGTAAGATTCAAACCTATGATCTCATGAATATATTGTATTCATGGAGCTTGTTGCTCACCCTTACCATCTGAACTAACCTGTGATGACAGTTGTAGTACATTAACTCATGAGTATGTTATTAACTTCAATAGTTACTAATGATATACGAACCCACAAATTTGTGATTGAGAATTTTCATGTTCCATGTCCTTATGTATTAATTCATATTGTTATATGTATTTCCATCGTCATCTCCATCTTGATGAAATTTACATGCAGCAGTAATAGTGACATCGGAGGTAGCGATGGTAGTGGAAGCGGCGGCAGTGGTAGCAGCGGCAACAGCAGGGGTTGCAATGGTGGTAGTAGTGCCGAGAGTGGTGGTAGCGGCGAGAGCGGCAGTGGTGGGAGTAGCAGCATCAGAGGCAGTGGCAGCGCCTACAGTAGTAGATGCACCGGAAGCAGCGGCTGTAGTGGAGGTAGCAGTGGTTGCACATAAAGTATCAGTGGCAGTGGTGGTAGCAGCGGCTGCACCGGAAGTAGTGGCAAAGGAGGCAGTGGTAGGAGCGATGGCAGAAGTAGTAGTAGTGGTAGCTGCGGCATGCAATGGTAGCACAGTCTGAGGAGGCAGCGGCGGTAGTGGCCAGCGACAACAGCAGCGACGACGGCAACGTTGGCATCGGCAATAATGAATATGGTAGAGATAGTGGCGGCAACGACGATAACAATAGTGGTATTGGCAGCGACAGCGGCAATGGAAACAGTGACAGGAGCGGCAACGAGAGCAGTAGCAACAACACGAAATGAGGTATATACGTATGAATAAAGTCAGTAAATATGTACATATAATATTGTAGTATTTTATGTACATATATACTGAGTATATTTGTAGTCAGTTTATATGTACACATAATACTATTGTTTTTATGTACAAATACTATAGTAATATATGTACGAGTGAAATGCTAGTATAAATTTACATATATACTACAAGATTATATATGTATCAAAACATAACTTTTTTTTTAATTTGACGGAGTGGTTTAAATTTTTGACAGATATGATACCACATTGTTCCTCATACAAAGATTTTATAAGTGATAGGATTTTTCACTAGACATTACATGCCGTGACTCAGACAGCTTTGTCATAGTAGAAAAATGATGATCAGAGGAGCAGGGGGAGAGAAAGAAACTACTGTATATGTAATTTGTTTTTACTTAATAATCTGTTTTAATATTTTCATGTAAGTGCAGGAAAGGAAATATTAAAAGCCCGGGGATGCAGCAGTAGCACAATAATGGAGGTCCCGCTGTCCGGTCAGCGGGCTGAAATTTTTGGAACAAAGCCTGACCTGGTCCATGATCCGACCCACTTCAGTTAAATGAACCGGCTGTTTATTTTTTGTATAAAATGATTTGTATTTATTTTTTCGGGCGGCTGTTTTTGACCCGGTTGAACTGTTTATCTTCGTTCTCCTCTCTCTCTGCGCGATTTCGCAACTGCCGAATGCTGCATACTGTAAGACGCTCCATCCATTGGTTTTAATCTGTAATGCATAAGCAATTTCTGGTGGAGGTAGCTAGTCGTACTGAGCGACTAGCGAACCAAGTTATTTGCTGTGTTGATTTCTCGTTTTGATTTTGTCGTGGATGCTTGTGGATTGGGATATATATATTGCTTGTTTCTGTGTTTTCTGTTGTTTTCTGTTCTTAATCTCACTACCCGTGGAAGCACGATTGCCCAACAGCAATGTTAATGAATGGATATACTATACTTTATGGATGGTCGGTAGATACATTAATGAATAAGATGAAATAAAATTTTGTTATTTTTTGTTTCATTTATGTAAAATATTGAATTAGAATAAGATATTAAATGATTTTATTTTTTTTTCTAAATTATTTATAGTTTTAATTTTTATTCAATTTGTTATAAAAATATTAAATTATTTAATTAAAAAATTTTAAAATAATTTAAATTCTGAAATTAAGTTTGAAATTAAAATAGCTAGGGAAAAATCTCTTGCTAAATTAGCAAGGGAAAAATCCCTTGCTAATTTAGCTAATGAATTTTTACTAGCTAATTTAGCTAGGGAAATATTAAAATTAGCGACGGATTTTCCTTCGCTAAATTTATTTAGCTAGGGACTATATCCGTAGCTAAAATTTATAGACTAACACTTTAGCTATGGAATTATCCATCGTTATTTTTGTTTAGCAATAGAAAATCTCATTTTTCTTACTAATTTAGTTAGGGAATTTGTCTTTTTTAGCAAAGAATCTTTCTGTCGCTAACTATTTAGCTAGGGAGACTTTCCATCACTAAATTTTAGTAAGAAGCCATTAGATAGGGATCCGATCCATCGGGAATCCAATGTTATATCCTATTTAGCGATAGAAATTTGCTCATTTAGATAGGGAACTATCCCTAGCTATATGAGATTTTTTTGTTGTGTTAGTCTATCTATCTTTCTTTCTTTTTGTCTATCAATGTATCTATCTTTCTATATATTTATTTATATATTTATCAATCAATCTATCAATCTATCCATCTATAAATCTACTTCTCTATTTATCTATCTCTCTCTCTCTCTCTCCATCTATATTTATATCTATTTATCTATCTATCTATCTATCTATCTACCTGTATATCAATATGTTTTTTAATCTGACTATAAATATTTCTAACAATATTTCTATCTATCTATCAAACTATATGACTATCTTTCTATTTTTCTATTTGTATATATATACATATCTATCTGTCTATGTATCATCAATCTGTCGATTTATCTGTTAAACTATCTGTCTATCTATCTCTCTATATATGTATATATTTATTTATCTAACTATCTTTATATCAATATATATATATATATATATATATATATATATATATATATATATATATATATATATATATATGTCTGTCAATTTGTCTATTAATCTATTTATTAATCTAACGATCAATCTGACTATCCATCTATCGATCTATGTGTCTATCAATCTATATATCTTTCAATCTATTAATAAATCTATCTATCTATCAATCTTTATTTCTTTCTATTCGTCTATCAATCTATTTATTTGTTTATTGGGTATATCTATATGTTAGTGTTTCTATCTATATATCTATATATCTATCTAGATGTCAATGTATCTATCAATCAATCAATCTATCTATCTTTCTATCAATATATTTAACTATCTATCTCTCTTTCTTTATTTCAATCTATCAATCTATCTTTCTATAAATATGTCTATTAATCTGTATATAAATCTATATTTTAATCTATCTATCAATATTTCTATCAATCATTCTATATATATATATATATATATATATATATTATTTATTTATTTATTTATATATTTATCTATTTGAGTATCAATCTATCTATTTATATATGTATGTATTTTTCTTTTTATCAATATATCTATTTGTCTATCTATCTGTCTAACTATTTATATATCTATCTATATATTTCAATATATGTCTATATTATGTGTCTATCTATTTGTATATCTATCTGTCTATTTATCTATCTATCTATTTATCTATCTTTAAACCTATTTTTCTATATATATGTTGATCTATCTGTTTATCTATATGTCTAACTATTTATCTATCTATCTATGTATCTATCCATCTATCTATGTATCTATCTATATAATAAAATTTTGATATATGTATCTATCTACCTGTCAATCAATCAATCAATCTATTGTCTATCGATCTATCGATCTATCTGTCTATCAATCTATATATCAATCTATCTATCAATCATTCTATTAATTTGTTTATCTATCTGTCTATATATATATATCAATCAATATATTTAATTATCAATGCATTTGTATTTCTCTTTGTCTATCTATTTTCTTATCGATCTATTTGTCTATCAATTTTTTAATCAATCAATCTAGATATTTGTCTATCTATCTGTCTATCTATCTCTCTATTTATCTATTTGTCTATCTATCTCTATATCTATTTGTCTATCTATTTGTCTATCTATTTGTCTATCTATATGTCTATCTGTCTTTCTTTCTATTTGTCAAACTTTCTAACTATCTATTAGTCTATCTATCTATCTATTTATCTGTCTGTCTATCTATATATCTCTCTATCTTTCTATCTTTCTGTTAAACTATCTATCTATCCATATATCTATTTTTTAATATATCTATTTATCTATATTTCTATTTATTTATTAATCCTTCTGTCTATCTTGACATCTATCTATCTATCTTTATTTCTATCTCTCTATCTCTATGTATTTGTTTATTTATCTATCTATCTATTGTATTTCTATCTGTCTATCTATTGGACTTTCTATCTGCCTATCTTTTGTCAATCAATCAATCTATCTATCTATGTTTATATCTGTTTATCTATCTATCTTTCAATCTGTCTATCTATCTGTCTGTCTGTCTTTATATATATATATATATATATATATATATATATCTATCTATCTATAAATCTATAATGTCTGTCTATATATATATATATCTATCTATAAATCTATAATGTCTGTCTATATATATATATACCATTTTATCTATCAATTGTCTATTTATTTATCTATCATTCTGTCTATCAATCTGTCTATCAATATATCAATCAATCAATCAACCAAACTTTCTATCTACTTATCTATATATTTGTCAATCTATCTACCTATAAATCTATCTATCTATCTATCTATATATCCATATATCTTTCCTGTATATCTATCTATCTATATATGTATATGTCTATCTATCTATCTTTCTGTCTATCTATCTTTATATATTTCTATATGTCTATCAGTCTATCTATCTATATATCTTACTATTTATCTATTTATCTAATTTTAATGTAACTATATATATATATATATATATATATATATATATATATCTATCTATCTATATATCTATCTATATTTCTATCTATCTATATATATATTTGTCTATTTATTTATCTATATCTATCTAACTTTCTATCTATTTATCTATCTTTCTATCTATTTGTCTATTTATATGTCTATCTATCTATCTATATGTCTATATATATATATCTATGTATCTTTCTATCTATCTTTTAACTATCTATTTATATATCTATATATCTTTCTATCTATCTATCTATCTTTCTATTTATCTATTTTTCTATCTATCTATCTGTCTATATATTTATCTTTCTATCTATCTATATATCTATCAGTTTGGCTATCTATCTATCTATATATATATCTATCAGTTTGGCTATCTATCTATCTATATATATATATCTATCTATTTAGTTGTCTATCTACCTATCTATTTATCTATCTAACTATCTATCTATCAAACAATCTATCAAACTATCTATGTACTCTCTATTATCTATCTATCTTTCGATTTATCTAACTAATAATCTCTTGTTCAATCTATTTCATTTATCTATTTATCAATTTATCTATCTTTTTATTTATGTTTCAATCAATCAATATATTTTTCTATAAATCTATCTATCAATATATCTAATTATCAATCTATCTATTTGTTTATCATTTTTTATATCAGTCAGTCTATGAATCTTTCTATTTATATGTATATAAATCTATCTATCTATCAATTTATCTATATATCTGTCTATCAATATGTCTTTATATTTCTCAATCTATTTGTCTATCAATCATTCAATCTATTGTTTATATATATATATATATATATATATATCTATTTGTCAATATATCTAACTAATAATCTTCTATCTATTGGTCTAATAATCTAATTTATAACTATATCTCTAACTATCTATTTGTCTATCTATCTATCTACCAGTTTATATATATTTCTATCAATCTTTCTATTTATCAATCTATTAATTTATATGCCAATTTGTTTATCAATCTATCTTTCTATCAATTTAAATATCTATATATCTATCTATCTATTTATCTATGTATCTATTTGTCTATCTACTTGTATATATATCTTTTTTTCTGTCTATGTAACTATCTATATTTCTATTTATCTCTATCAATGTGTCTATCTATTTGTCTATCTATCTTTTCTATCTATCTATTATCTCCTTATCTATCTATCTATGTATAGATTGATCTATCAATCTATCTATCTATCTGACCATCAATATATATATCTATCTATCTTTCTATCATTCTATCTATATATATGTCTATCTATTTCTTTATCTATCTATCTATCAATTTATCAATCTGTCTAAAAATGTGTCAATATATCTGTCTATCAACCAATCTATCTATTTGTCCTATCAATCAAATAAACTATCTACTTTCAATTAGTTTATCATTATGTCTATCAATCAATCTATCTATCTATCTATCAATATTTCTATCAATCTTTCTATCTATTTGTCTATCTATTTATTTATAAATCTATCTATTTATTATTCTATGTATTTTATTTCTATCTACCTATATATTTGTATATTTATCTATTGATCTATATATTTGTATATCTATTTATCTATCATTTTAATCTATTATATATCTATTTATCTAACTACCTATTTTATCTATATGTCTATATATTATATATATATATATATATATATATATATATATATCTATCTATTTATCTATCTATTTATCTATTATCTTTCTAGCTACATATCTATCTATCTATCTGTCTGTCTATTTAATTACCTATCTATTTATCTAACTATCTATCAATATATCATCTTTCTATCAATAGTTCTATCTAGTTTGTTTATTTGTCTAACTATATGTATATTAATAATGTCTATCTATCTATCTATCTATCTCAATTTCTATTATCTATTTATCTATTTATCATTATATCTATCTATCTTTCTTTCTTTCTATCTGTCTATCCTATCTGTCTATTCTTTATATATCTCTCTATATATATGTCTATCTATCTGACTATCTATCTGTCTGTCCATCCATCCATCTATCTTTCTAATAATATCTCAATCTATCTATCTGTCCATCCATCTATCTATCTTTCTAATATATCTCAATCTATCTATCTTTCTTTCTTTCAATCACCCTATCAATATTTCTATAAATCTATCTTTCAATCTTTATATAAATCTTTCTATCAATCTCTATATCTAGCTATCTATCTATTTGTTTATCAATCTATCTATTAATCTATCTATTTATATCTCTATATATTTTTCTTTCTAACTACCTATATATTAGTCTATCTATCTATCTATCTATATATTTTTATATCAATCTATATGCTTTCTATATATCTATCTATCTTTTTAGCTATATTTATTTGTATATATATATATATGTGTATATATATATAGTATCTATATGTCTATCTTTCTCTCTATCTACAAATCGATCTATCTATATATTTATCTATTCTCTATCTATCTATCATCTATCCATCTAATTGTCTATCTATATGTCAATATATCATCCATCTATATATCTATATTCATCAACCTATCTATTTATTTGTCTATCTTCTCATCTATATGTATATTTTTTGACTATCTATCTATCAATCAATATTTCGATATAATTTTTTTATATCTTTCGTCTACTTATGTTTATCTATCTATCTTCTATTCTGCCTATCTATCTATCTATTTATCTATTTGTGTATCTCTCTGTCAATAGATCTTTTTATCTATCTATCTATCAATTTATCTTTCTTTATTCTATCAACCTATTTATGTATAAAGTCTATAAAACTGTCAATCAATCAATCAATCATCTAACTATCAATTTATCGATCAATCTATCTATCCATTTGTATATCTATCTATTTATCTTATCTTCAGTCTTACTATCAATAAATCAATATTTCTGTCTATATATCTATCTCTCTATTTAACTTTTTTTCTTTCTTTTTGTAAATCTGTTTGCCTATCGATTTGTCTCTCTGTATATCTATCGATCAATCTTCTTATTAGACTATCTTTCTCTCAATTTGTTTATCTATCTATCTATTGTCTATATATCTTTGTATATATCTCTAGATCTATAGTCTATCTATCTATGTATCTATCAATCAATCAATCACATCAATCATCTATCTATCTATCTATCTGCCTTTCTGTCTATGTATCTATCTTTCTATAGGTCTAGACTATATATCTACCAATCTATCTAGCTATCTATAAATCTATCTCTTATCTAGCTATTTAGATATCCTATCTCTCTATCTATATTTATATTTATTTATCTATCTAGTTATATTTATTTATCTATCTATTTATCTTTTATTTCTTTCTTTATTCACTCAATCAATCATTCAATCTGCCTATCATCTTATATCAATATGTTTTTTTAATCTGTCTGCAATATTTCTATCTATCTCTCAAACAATATGACTATCTTCCTGTCTTTAAATCTATATATATATATATATATATTTATTTATTTATCTATCAGTCTGTTTGTCTATATATATATATTTTTTCTATCTATCTTTCTAACTATCTATCTATTTCTCTATCTATGTATCTATTTATTTATCTATATATCTTTTATCAATTTGTCTACCTATATATCTGTCAATTTGTAAGTGTTTCTATATGTCTATTAATATGTTTATTTCTCTATCATCAAACTATCTATGTATCTATATGTCTATCTATCTATTTGTTTATCTATTAAATATCTTTCTATAGTCTATATATCAATGTATCTATCTATTATTAATCATCGATTTATCTATCTATATATCTGTATATCTATCTATCTATCTATCTAGATGTTAATGTATCTATCAATCAATCAATCAATCAATCTAAATATCTATCTATCTACTTTCTATTATTATATTTATCTATCAATCATTCTTTCTTTCTCTATTTCAATCGATCTATCTATCTTTCTATATAATATTAGTCTATTATTTGTATTGAATATGTATTTTAACCTGTCTATCAATATTTCTATCAATATTCTTTATATCATCGATTTGAGTATCATCTATCTATCATATATCTATTTATATATGTATGTATTTGTCTTTTTATCTATGTATCTATTAGTCTAGCTATCTGTCTATGTATTTGTCTATCTATTTATTTATCTAATTGTATTTCTATCTGTCAATCTATCTATTATCTATATATTTATCTATCTATCTATATATCTGTCTGTCTATCTATTTATCTATCTGTCTATCTTTTTATCTATATATCTATTTATCTATCAATCAATCAATAAATCTACCTAACAATTTGTCCTAATAAAATTCTATAAATCTAGTTAACTATCTATCTATATATTTGTCTATCTATATGTATATCTATCTTTTAATCATTCTAAATATCTATCTATGTATCTATCTATCTAGTTAACTATCTGTCAATCTATCTATTTATCTATATATTTTATCTATCTATCTATCTGTCTGTCTATCTTTTTATCTATCTGTCTATCTTTTTTATCTATATATCATTATTATCTATCAATCAATCATAATCTACCTAACAATGTGTCTAATAAAATTTCTATAATCTAGTTAACTATCTATCTATCTATTTGTCTATCTCTAGTATATCTATCTTTTTATCATTCTAAATATCTATCTATGTATCTGTCTAACTAATTATCTATCTATCTATTTGACTGTCTATCTATCTATCTACTTTTCTATCTATCTCTTTCTATCTATTATCTATCTATTTTTATCGATCTATCTATCTTTCTATTTATTTATCTGTCAATCTCTCTATTATCGATTTATATATCTATCTATCTATCGATTTGTCTATGTATCAATCTATCTACTTGCTATCTATCTGTTCAATGTATGTGTCTATCTATTGTTACATCTATATGTCTATTATTTGTTTTATCTTCAATATATCTATCCTACTATCTACGTCTAATAATCTATCAATCAATCTATCTATAAATCAATTTATCTATCTATCGTCTATCTGTTTATTAATAAACAAACTATATGTCTATCATTATCTATCAATATGTCTGTTAATCTATCTATTAATCTTTCTATCAATCTTTCTATCATCTTTTCTATCTATATTTCAATCAATCTATCTGTATATGAATTTATTTATGAATCTATCCATTTATAACTCTATGTATTT